>PTEX01000227.1:924035-974869 GCA_003342815.1 Eudromia elegans | reverse complement strand
ATCTCCTGGGCTATTGATCTTTTCTCTAAAACCTACTCTCCTATCTCAATTCTCCACTTACAGCATTTCCATTCCCCCTACTGTTTGGATCTGAGTCTTAGGTTTTACTTTTTTTTCTCTTTTGTCTGCTGTTATCCAAGCTGTGGTAATATTTTGTCATTTCTTTTTCTCTTGATTKCTTTCTATTCACAACTACTCTATTTGTTTCATCCCTGATCACATCATTATTCGACTTTTGCAACATCAGTGTTGCAAACTTTCACAATTTTACCACAAGTCTTGTGCTATTTAATGTTTTGTTTAAAGCTTCATTTCCTCAAGGCAACTGAGAACAAGAAACTCAAAGCTTTTATGAAAATTACTAAAAGTTTAGCCCTCGGTATTACACAAAAAGCCCGACCACACAAAGGAAGAGCATATTAAAGACTCAAATCAAAAGACAAAACAAAAATTGGGRTATCTTTCTGCTAACAATTTTTCCCCATGTTTCCATCACCAAGAGAACTTGTCTCCCATTGGAGGAAATAACAGAACTTCTATCTCAGCAACACTTCCACATCAGAGATATACTTCCACATGGAAAAAAAGATAAAAATAAAATAAAAAATAATTTTTGCACTAATATGAAGAATATTGGGCAAATAGTACCACTACAATTGAAAATAATAAACCAGGGAAATAGTATAATATTCTTTGCATTTGGAGTAGAGAGAATAATGAGTGTGAAACACCTGATAAAATCAAATTAGGATTATTCTTGTCAAGTGRGAATGAGCATCTTGATTTTATAGGGTAATTTTATTACAGAGTGTGAAGGTGCTCAGCAAGCCACCTCTAGCTGCATCTACAACTTGAGAAAAATCTGGAGACATTGCCAGAGTGAGGAAGCTAATATTTCTGCAGAATTTTAGGAGTTGTGTAAACTGTTTGCCTCTTTACCTTTATTGATCCTACAGACTTGGGAACAATGCTACATGTCTTTTTCTGCCAGCAGATGGTGATATTTATATTAACTATTTAAGTAAATTGGAAAATATATGCAATTATTTATTTTGATATACATTCCCTATATCCCAGAAATATTTCAACAATATGAGCTGATTTTGAGTACTATGGGAATCTGAGTGCAATGTATTGTACAAATATGAAATTTTAACTGTAGACTTGACATTGTGTTCACTTTATTGTGACAACATTTTAAGCCAGAAATTTTTAGCCAGTTTAGATATTTTGGACTGTCTAAATATCCCTGCGGATGTTGCATGAAACTGAAAAAAGGCAACTGGGTTTAAGGAAGTTTAATTTTCTCATGCACTGTGAATTGTAAATGGAAACTAATYGCACATATAATCAGAGAAATTAGTCAAGTTCTCTTTCCTGCAGCTTTGCCTATCTGTTTAGCACTTACACCTAATGAAACTCTAAAAATATTCTTGTAAGTAGGAGATCAAGGATGATTTAGAGGATATTAGGGTATAGTTTTAAATTAAATTGCCCTCGTTCAACCTTAGTACTTCTCAGAAATGCACTRTATATAATTTGTTTCAATGTATACAAGCATATTGTGAAATGTTTTAAAATTGAAGCCCACAAATTTGTTTTTATTTTGTTTACACAAGGAAGATTATATTGCAAGAGGGGATATTCAGTAGATTGATGAACTTTTTTATTAATGCACTAAAAATATTTATAAAACCTCATTTAGGAAGACCTTTTACTGGATATCTAAATCTAAGCTTGGACTTCCCCCTGACTGAAGTGTAATTTTCACATGATAACATTTTAGCATGTGCCTAAATTCCTTACTTGTATCTAACTTGCGATAAAGGTTTAATTCAGTAAGTCTGGATATTTTCTAAAGTAGCTGATTTAAACCACTCCGAAATCTTCATAAAAACTGCAGGAATCTTAGTGAAAGAACTCTACATTCTAAATTTCTTACTAATACTTAAGCCTGGATATTTTGGATGTAAGAATAAAGAAAAAAATAAAAGCAATTGGAGGCAAAAAAAAGTGAAAAACAAAACAAAACAAGAAAATAAGGAAAAAAGAAACCTCCATTTCTATATCCCTCAKTCTGTTTAACTATAAAAGAGGAAAAATTGGTCATTTTTTTCCCCACATAGTTCTATTTATCCCATTATTTTTCTTGAAATAGAAAATTTTAATGAAAAAAAATCAATTTTATAGTTTAAATATTTATTTAAGAAACATGCAAATACTGTTGCTGAATTGAATTCTATGAAAACTTAGTTCTTGAGAAGAAGTAAAAGTTTCATTTTATATCAGATTCTTCTTAAATACTTAGATAAGAATTAAAAAGATCTTCAAAACCCTTGACTTATAGCTTTTCTTTTAGATTAATTTACCGATGCATTGGATTCAAGCAAGCCCATGTAGCTGTCTACAAGGAAAAAAACAAATTTTCCTGCATGGCGGAATGAAAAACTAGCCAGTCTCTAATGCAGATGTAKTGATGCATTTGATGAGTACAATAAAGAATAAACAGCCCCAAATAAACATTTAAATAATATGAAGATTGAATGATAAAAGATTTTTTGTATAATAAATTACTCCAATTTTCTTCAAATAAACAAGCACCTCCTGTTTCTCCTTGTAAAATCATCAATTTGAAATATCAAACATCAGATTAATACTATAAAAAGATAATAAAATATACTAGCTGGAAGTAATGAAATAATGAAAAAATAAATTAGTGAAACATAAATTTGTCTTTCCAGATGAGCTTCATCTAAATTATATGCTTCTACTGTATGGTAATCATCTGGTTGAGGGAAGGAGATGAGAGCTCCTGATCTACAACATTTTGTTTTAGGTAAGAACTGCTTACAAGAGCTGAAATAACTTATAATGTCTTAAGATAAGCTGAGGGCAATATTTGTAAGTGCACTGAGAAAAGACAATAGTGTCTGCACAGCGATTCTCTGATTGAGGATCACTTTGTACATTCAAAAATAATTGTCACATTATAGACTACAATCTTGCTATCAAAAGTTCAGCTTCAATTTGATACTACAAGGTACCCAAAATCTTTAGTCCCTTTGGATTCATGAAAAACTTAACATGGTTAGCTCAGTAACCGGGAAAATTAAAACTACATGAGGACTCCAACAGCTGGAGACATAAGTTAAAAAATAACAGAGTAAGGCGTCCTTGGTCCTTGAGGAAAATTKTCATTTACAGCAGATTTCTGCTGCAGAAAGAGGGAAGAGGAAAAAGGAAAATATGGAAAGAATAAGGAAAGAAAATACTGATGCACATCAGTTACGAAAGAAGGAGCATTGATTCTGATATGGAAGATATAGTAAGTTATGGTAAGATTCTGGTATGATAGAGGATTATTATGGGAGAAAGAAGTGGGAGAAAACCTGGGGCTCAGAGTTGGTTTAGAAGTTTGAACAAGAAAAATATAGTTGACATTAGTAAATTTTGCTTTCTGTAGCTCACAAAGGATTGTATTTTTTTAAAAAAAWKGTTTTTTTGGGGGSTAGGGGCAGAGAGAGACAGAAAGAGGTAAGAAGAACTTASAAAGKTTTGTGTKTATTTGGAAACTGTGAGTGAYGTGCCATGATGACAAAACCTTTGCAGGTATGTTCAGACACAAAAAGAAACCTTAGAGAAGGATATGAACAGTCATCTGTTGGGCTGATCTGAGGGAATTATATAGTAAATGCTTCAGGRTTATACAGCCTTGAGTCATTAGCTCTGCTGTGTAGACAAGAGAGGRCTCAAGACAGTTTTAGCAGCTTTTTCAGTTGTTTTGAAACTATTTAAAAGCATGAAAAAAAAGTTCTATACAAAGGGAAGCAACTGTGTGCTCCGCTTAAGAGAGTTTATCAGACTCAGTAAATCTTCAGAGGAATCTAAGCCTGGCAAATATAATCCTTATTGGATTGGCTGGTGAAATAGGGAGGCTGAAGATGTAGCTGAAATACAATAAGCAAAGGTTCTGCATCTGAAAGCCTCTATTTTGAAAATTTTCATTTTTAAKTAATCAGTGATTAAATATGGAAAACAAAACAAAATATGCAAACAAACAAACAATCTATTTGGAGTCCAGTGACAACTCAGAAAGAAAGCTTAAGATAACTGCCAGAATCTCGATTACTTAGGTAGATCCAGTTTAGATAGATTGGCTAATTTATTGCTCTGGAGAAGAACGAAATTTCAAAATTTAAAAGTCTTCAAGGGCAGAAGAAGAACAAGAACTATAGTAAGAGAGAATTCATTTCTTTGTGTCTTGTAGGAATTCTCTTGATAGTTTTGCATCATAAGTGTGCTTGGATTTTTGGGTATCAATAATATTGAGTGAGAAGTCATAAAAAAAWGACTGTCTCTGTGGAGACAATTGAAGAAATTTGGGATGAATCAAAGATGTTAGGGAACTCTATTTCTCTCTCTTTCTTTTCCCCTCTCCCCCTCTCTCCCCTTTATTTTTCTATTTTTTTTTTTTTAGTGTTTGTAATAGAAAGCAAAGTATTCAAATAACATTTCTTTTTTTTTTTTCTTTCTTTTTTCTTTTTTTTCCTACAATATTAAATTGTACTAAAGGAGGTTAGGATTCTGCTCCATTAGAATATTCACAGACACTGAGTTAATACTGCTSCCTGCCCTGGAGGACTTACATTCTAATTAGGTAAGATGATAAATACTAATGGGAATACAAAGTAATAAGGATCAATTTAAAGTCCCTGAGTAATTTTTATGATGASTGCCAGTGGCATTACCTTGGAGAGGACCTAATTCTTCTGCATCCCACTCAGATTTTCTGTTTACTTTATGATCATGTAACTTTATTTATTACAATTTAACACTGTTAAAATTATWACTTGGATGTTACCATGTCAGAATGAACATGAGTAAGGTGGAGCACGTATCAGTTCCATGTGGTAATGTTTTCCTCTGATTTGGAAGGCCTTGCTATATTTCTTCTTTAATTAAAGACTCCTGCATGAGACACAGAGATCTCTTCCTGATTTACTCTCCTATTCCTAACAAGAAGATTTATGATCATTGGTCATAGTAATGGCAATATTTATTTTTCATGCTTAAGTGAAATCTTTATGAGTATTTGCCTTATACATTTAGTAAAAATGCATCTGAGATATTAAGATAGTCATGTGTCTATTTTGGCAGAAATTATTATTTCTGCTAAATWATAATATTTAGAAATATGCATTATATTTATAAAATTGCTAATAAAATATATAAAACATATATAGTTTTATGTATAAATTATATGTAAGTAATTATACATAACTATATATGAATATAATATATAACATATACATTATTTATATTATAATTATATTTAGCAATATATATTATAATACTTAAAATAATTTTCCTGATTATTAACATCAATATTAATAAAACTTATTTTAAAATTGTTATATATAATCTACATAACATGTGTTTCTCTGTGCAAATGACCAAACTACACCTTATATCAGAACATATATCTTTTAAAAATCACTCATAATTAAGAAAATACAGACTAAAATACTTAAATAGTAATGAAACGTCAATTTGACGTGTTTTCACACTTTTGTGTTTTAATTATCTAAATCATGGAACACTGAGTAGGCCTTATAATTTATAGGTCTCCTAGCTATTTTTAGAGACACAATTAATTTCAGTATCAWCTTGTAGACTGTGCTGTGACTGTACACACCTAGCTATCGAGGTCATTACTGATTCCTGTCTTCATTATGAGCAGGAAGAAACTGACTACAGATATATGTAAGGCATGACACCATGACACCATTTTTACATTTTAATCTACTTTTGAGTTAGATTAATTCATGCTAAATGAAGGCATTTATTTTCTTAGTATAATTTTAACTTCAGTTTTAAGATTCAAAAATCTTGTGGTAATAGCAAAAATATGTTGAATTTTCATCAGTTTCATATTTCTTGATGATTTCATATTTGAAATCATAAAAATCCAAGTTCAAAAAAGCATTTTTGTTCCCTGTGGTACACTTTCAAGTGTTCATGCTGTACGGAACTACCAGATATTAAACTATATTGCTTTATCCTACATCATCTATATTACAAGACTTCTTGTAAATTACACAGTAGAGAATCATCTATTATTATTCATCCCCTCTACACAGCCCTCGTGAGGCCACACCTCAAGTACTGTGTCCAGTTCTGGGCTCCCCAGTGCAGGAGGGATGTGGAGCTGCTAGAGAGAGTCCAGCGCAGGGCCACAAAGATGATTAAGGGCCTGGAACATCTGCCCTACAAGCAAAGGCTGAGAGAGCTGGGCCTCTTCAGCCTGGAGAAGGCTGAGAGGGGACCTGATTAATGTATATAAATACTTCAAAAGAGGGAGTGAGGAGGATGGGGCCGGCCTCTTCTCAGTGGTGGCCAGCGATAGAACTAGAGGAAATGGCCACAAATTGAGGCACCAAAAGTTCCACAGGAACTTGCAAAGGAATTTCTTATCAGTGAGAGTGACAGAGCACYGGAACAGGCTGCTCAGAGAGATGGTGGAGTCTCTTTCTCCGGAGATCTTGAAAACCCATTTGGACACCACYCTGTGCCACATGCTCTAGGAGACCCTGTGTGTGCAGGGGGTTGGACTGGATGACCTCTAAAGGTCCCTTCCAACCTTAAGCATTCTATGRTTCTATGATTCTATGRTCCAGCTATCGAGTTATGAAAATATTTCTCTGATGATGCAGAATGAGATATCCCTAAATCTACATTTCCATCAAACATGAGTTAGGTTCTAGTGAAAAAACTAATGCTGTAGTTAAATTAGTGTCTTGCACAATTTTTCATCACATCTTCATTAAAAGTGAAGTCTCATTACAATGATGWAAAATGTCAGGAAATATGAACAGGATTCTAACAGATGTGATGAAGCTGTAATGCGAGAAGCACAGAAACATGAATAGCACAATAAGACCTGGACCATGAATAAGACCTGGACTAGGAAAAAAAAAAAGCTTTCATTATAATATTTGAAAGGTCGCAATGAGCACTAGGGAGTTTATATGCAAACRCTATAACTGCATTCAACCAAACTGTTGTCTTTGCTGCAAGGGATTTTTACTTTACTATGTTAAATTCTACAACTGTATAGTTTAGCTACAGATTTATGTGCTCATGTTGTAACCCATGTAGCTTTTATCACTGTGCAGAGGCACCCCAAATCTTCTCTGTCCATYGTGCTTGCAAGCAGATAAAGGCTTCAGAGCATTCGTCTTGTTCTGAGCATGGGAGGTGAGAAGCTAGAGATACCAAGATGCGACAAAAAACAGTCTAATGGATATACTTGAAATATCCACTTACAAGCATTTTAATATCCTTAATAGAGGAAAATATCACAAGCATGACAGCAGTGGTAGCAGCTACCGAGGAGCCAAGGTCAACCCGTGATGGTGAAGCCTGTGAAAGACACGGTGCAGACACTGGAGGACACTACTAGCAGTCACTAGAGGTCACTACCAGCTCACAGAACTTGCCAGGTTTGGCATTTTCTCCTGGAGAGGCCTTTGAGGCCTCTACAAACTACAGGCTTTGGTCCACTATGCAGAGCTGAGCTTGTGGCTGAGCCACCTCTCTGGTGGGTGTCAAGAATACAGTGACAACTTGCATAAGACCAAGTCCAGCTCTGGAAAAAGCACTTGCCTATAAATGTGACTGGTACCTGTCAGCCCTATAGCCTCTGAAGGCCATGGTGTGTGCGCTGAGATTTTGTTTTCCATGATTTCTCTGGTATATTTTGGAGAGATCGATCTAAGAGATTAAAAGGAAATGAAGAAGAAATGTAAATTTCCTGTAATATCTCTCAGTTGTGAATTATTTGGAGGCTCCAAAATATTTTAAATACTGGTTTTGGTCCTTTTAAGAAACCAGAATCCACCAGGCAGAGTATTTTTACTATTCTGCTCTTTATACTTCTTCATTATGTACTTTTGTTTCCAATATCTTGCCCAGGCTTCTTTCCCGAAACAGTTCTTGCTTTCAGCAATTTTAATAGTCTTTTTCTGTCTTAGAGAAAGGAGAGAGATCTCCTAATTACATTTCTCTCCTTCTCCTTTTAAGTCTAACTCCACAACAATTACTTATCCTTAATTGAAATTCACATCAAATATGTTATTATTTATTAATCAGTTCATTTCAAGAACTGAGCTAAAATCCTTAGTTGTTTTAAAAACAGCTTTATTCATTCTTAGTTAAATACGTGAAAAAGAAAAAGATATTCTGAGTGTTATAGGGTTATATATATTGGTTTTACTAGTAGAAAGCTATCATCCAGCAAGAAATAGTGCACAAAGATAGGAGGTACAGGTATAGATTCCATTTCCAGGTTTGCTATTGATTAGTTCAACTACGTTAGGCAGGTTTTTAACCTTTCTGGTCTTCAGACTTTCCACCTCTACAGTGAATATCACTCTCCATCTTGGAGAAGTGCTAGTAAGATCTCTCGAGAAAAAATATCTACAACACTATGGCAGTTTGAAAGACTTACTTAACTGGGTTATGTCCAGCTAATCTTGCATACAGACTTTCATGTTCAAGAAGTGCAAGTAAAGATCAGGACAGGTTTTTAAACAACATCAGAGTCTGTGCACACATGCATAAGTAAACCTTAAAAGCATGATGTTACTTTCGTACGCAGTCTTTTTGCAAGGACACTACTGAATTAACATACTCAATGGTTTCAGTGATAATTGCTTCTAAATATGTCATACATTTTTTTGTCCTAAGGCCAACATTAATGATAGCTGTTTCATTTAAATTGTCTAATTGATTTTGTGGTCTGAATATTCTTGTTGAAAAATGAAGTGAAAACTATAGGTGAAAAAGAAAGAATTTGCATGACATTCTTCATTTCCTAAGAGTTATAGCTTGTCAGTTAGCTGCTTAATCTTCCTGGTGTAGATATTAAATATTCAAATATTCAAAGTCTTTTCTGAAATATTTCACAAGTGGAAGAAGGAGGAAAATCTATGAAATATGTAGAAACATTTAGGCAACCTCCTTCATTGGTATTGAGACATATTCCAAAGTAACTCCTAAAATGCTGCATATTGTTTTGAAAATTAAAATGGAGCAAAATAAATTGTCAAAATAAATCCATGGCAAAATGTCGAGACTAGGATAAGACAATCTTGTATTGTAGAAGAAGTCAGTTTTACAAGTGAATGAGAGGATAACTTGAAGATATACCAGACAAGGCACAACTGAAACATAAGGGTGCCAGTAGCAATGTGGAAATAAATCCTCATCGTCAATAACCGTCAAGTTCCTAATCAAACCTAAGTATATCATTTGAAATTTCCAATATATATAGGAATCTTAAAAAAAACTTYCATCAGCATGATCTAGACACTGCTCCAACACTTCATAAAAGATAAAATAACAGAGGGATTACTCACATGAAGGATTTCCACATATAAAGTTCATTTTTCTGTAGAAAAGGGCAGAATGCAGAATTTGATAGCGTGACATACCAGATAACATTGCCTACACTCATCACACAGCATGATCTGTCTTAGCTTCAGAGATTTAGAAGCAGAATCTTGGATATTAGTAATGCTTGTTTTTACATTCATAATATACAAGCCAAATATAGTGTGCTTTTATTTATGAAATAGAAGGGCATTAATGATGGTGTAAACATTCAAACCCAAGCTCTGCTGGTGTTTGGTATGGTAAAACTCTCTCTCTAAGGAGTATTTACTTGTCTCAGTAGTATTATTATTTAATAGCCCTGTCCTATTCAGTCTTCCCAAGTGGCATTTCTTTTGGTATGAAAATATAAACTGGAATCACAATACTCTCCTTTTTTAATAGTCCTCTCAGCAAAAATCAATGCTCTCATTTTCTCTTTTCATTTCTGATAACCAAGATGCTATTAAAATTCTTACACTAACTTTTCACTATAGTCTGGATTACTCTGCATTTAGCTTTCAGCTTGTGTTAGCTGAAATCCTCTTCAACAGCATTTGTGGATTACCTTAAATCATTTCACCACTCCAAATATTTAATATACTTAATCATTCAATGTCAYAAAAATAGATACTATTCATTTATGACTAGAAAGGTATATGTCATAAGAAAAAGTATTATAGAAAATTTGTAATGAAGAAAAACTAACAGATACAAGCTTAAAAAAGTGCTATTGATCTGATCTTTAGCAGACTATCTTTCCTTAGAATCTTTTTWTTTTTTTTATTTTTTTCAAACTTTTATTTTTTGTATAACTTTTTTTTTGATTGTTTGCATTTTCCTTATAAGAAGAATATCATACCTTTTTGTTCATTTGTGGTTGCCAGGTTCTTGATGATCAAATCCAACTTTTCATATTGCAGGTGTATTGTATTGCAGGTGTAGTAGCATTTGGTGGGTCCTGACATAGGATTCTATTTCAGATAGCTATCTACACAAGTCTTATAGCTCCATGGTGCTTTCCTTCTACTACAGCTATGCTGGACTGCAATTTTGCCAGCAAAAAATCAGCATGTGAAATACACTGCAATTTGTGAAGAGAAATTAAATTTGGAGTTTAGAATATCTGTTGGAAGAGAAATTAGTTTTCTGCTTACATGATGATAAACTTTCAATTCTCTTTTTTTCTTTTTTTTTAAGTTGAACATAATTTGGCCTTAAGCTATTCAGTGCATTATCTGAGAAAGCTGAACTGTTGCTTGAGATTGCAGTATTTGACATTTTAAATGAAAATGAGTATTTTCAATAAATTTTTCTCTCCTTATTTTAATTTAATAGTATAGCTAGTTTTATCCRTTGTTTATATAGTAATTATTTTACTTTTAACCTGGATTCAGACAATAGTTTAAGTATACGAATAAATATCAACTTAATTGAAATCAGTCATGATATAATAATTTACTCTGGCAACTTATCTGCTTCTTTATTTTTCTCTTTTAATTTACTAAATCATTTCATTGGACCATGCTGTTAAAAGTGTTAATGAGAACTAGATGGCCCATGACAGTACTCACAGTATGAAACACTTTAGATAACTCGGTTTTCATAATAGCTTATTTTTCCCTTTGATCTGGGTGGTGAAGATCTTTTTTTTTTTTTTACTAAATGCCAGTATTATCTAAATATTGAGTTTTCACATGAATAGGGAGACTGTAAAACAAAATCTTAATATTAATCATGCTTTAAAATTACCCCTCCTCTGGAAAGGGGACCTTCTCTTTAAAACATGATATCATTACATAAGTTTAATAAAAATCTTTGGAACAGTTATGGAATGACACAAAAGTTTTCTAAAGGGCAATATTTATTCAAAATAGCTTTGGTCTGAGTCAGTATGGGAATTCTTATGCCTCAGTTTAAACRCTGAAAACATCCAGAGGTTTGGCAGATAAATCGAGTAACGATCTGTGTAAAATCACCCAAGACTAGACTAATGAGATGGAATTTAGAGTCAACATTTTACATTCAAAAAGCTCTGTTGCTACAGGATCTCTGTCAGTGTGYGACACCTCTCGTGGTGGAGTCCCTGGACAACTCTGCTGTGACTGGCACCCAAAACTGCACAAGTCCTGTCACTATAAAGTTGGTAACAACCTAACGTTAAAAATGCCTTTTCACACTTATTTTTGATGAGATGCCATGAGGTAGGGGTGAATGCATTGCACGGAGGGAAGAAGAACAGACGCATCTTTCTTTTAGTCACATATTCTACAATCTACTGATATTCATTGAAATTCAAGTCCTTCCTTGTGGCTGAACCCAAAGCTCCCTGATTTGAATTGAATATCCCATAATAGTGCCTCAGCCACTGTTACATATTCTGAAATGTGCCTCAAGGCTTCTGAATTTGGTCCATTTTATGTAAAACGTTAGGGTAATGGTAGGTAGTGTCTTCTGGGAAATTGGGCTTCAGTACATAATCCAGTGAATGTCATTCTYTCCTTAACTGTTCACTGGATTGCTTGATGCTTTTTGTGAATATCTCTCTAGGCTCCTAAATCTTATAATATCCTGTACAAGGATGTTGGGCACTTAACCCTGGAATAAGAATTCCTCCAAGTCAGCAAGACGTGCCTTTCATCTTCAATCTCCCTTGCCTTAGTTCTACAACGGGTTTAACACTATTCTCTCTCAGAAATATATTAGAGATTATAAGGTGCTGAGATTCAACAGTAATGTAACCACGTAAGTTTCTTAATAACATAGCAGGTCTTTTTGTCACTTTTGAAGTTTATTGGATTCAAGCAACTGCTTAAAACTAAGGTTGAATCATACCCCCAGCTGTTAAACATTATCCTGACTACATCACATAGTTCTTGCTTGACAAGATATTTAATATGCACCTAAATTTAATTTAAATCTTGATGAGTTTGGTTAAGCCCCTTAGATGCTTGGGCACATTCCTGACTTCTTTACTGAAKAAAGACTCAAAACTGAAGAGGAAACAAGCTAAGCATACCCAGCAAAATCACTGCTAGGGACTGTTGTTCCATGAGACTGGAAAGCTGACTTTGGCATGAAGGGCTATTTGCTTAATTAATTCTCTTAATAATAGACCTTCTTTATGACTTTTACATAACTAATAAGCCTAAGTAYTTCAGATGATATTTCTTCAATATTGCTGAGTAATTAACATTTAATTCTAATCAAATCCCATAATTTCCTGTTAGAGCTGGCACTGAGACCCAGTTCCAGAAATGTCAGAGCAAGATGTCTTGCTTTGCTAACCAGGTACAGCAGGGCAGTAATGCTGACCCAGAAGACTTTGTTATGTATTCAATTAAAGCAAAGTTACTGCCAAGTTTACACACATAGATRTGTTTCATACTGGATAAATGGTCCAAGGTTGGATTAGTACCTATTTCAATGCTTGTATTAAAATATAGACGGACTAAATGGAGCTTTTGGGTGTAATTCCTCCCTCTCTCTCTTCACAGAAAATTATAAAATAGAGCCAAAATGTAGTATAGGCATATAGCAATGTCCTATGTTTAGCATCAAATATTACCTAGACAAGAATAAAGTATTTCTTTCTCTTTTCATCTGTCATGTAAAAACGCAGATCACATGGTTTTTAAAATGTAAATTTCTACACTTATTGCTTTATGAAGTTTTACATAAATAGGCACTTCTGCTTTCACTGAAATTAACAACTCCTGAAAAGTGTTTCACTGGGCCCTATATAGTCTCAGACTAATGGATGTTTACCAGATTATTAAYGCTAACACAGCAGGGTTTGGAGAAGCTCTTATTTTATCTTGATCTTTGCCAGGTTTTTGGAGAACTGATGGCACTTCAGTGTTTCTGACAAGTACTTTGTAAGCATAGATAAATGTAAACTRGATAAACATTTGCTGAAAACAAAGATCAGATTGCCTGAAAAGGTCTRGGCTGGGATGCCAAAATTAATGAAGAGGATATGCATAAGGACCATGGTTTCCATCTTCCAATATTGATTTTTACAGTGAGCAGGACTTGATCTGTGAAATATGGTAGAAAAATTTGAAGAGAAAATAGGAGGTATCAAAACATATTTTCTGTGAAGCACTGGACACTTTCTAAACCTAAATATTTTTCAGTTTTTCTGCCCCTGAAATAATCATCTGTCAGTCTGTGAGGTGAAGGGAACTGAGATCACCTGTGCTTAGTGGAGAACAGCAAATTTGTATGTGGGCTTGGTTCCAAAATGTAGTGTCCATCTATAGTTAACCACCTATTTACTTTTCTTCTTCCTGGAGGAATTGATATGCAGAGCCAGCGCAGGGCACAGGGGAAGGCTGTGGGATGTAGRCAGGCACCCAGCCTCCTCATTAGCACCATATTTCTTCTTCACGYGGCCTTACCACGCAACAGAACTCCTGCTGTGGGTTTGAACTCTTCCTGCGTCAGCAATCTCTATACAAGTGTTGAAGGCACTTAACACTGCAGAGATTCCTCTCCTCTGCAGGCATTCATTAGCATGTTTCTCTTTCAAATACTTCTTTATAATCCTCTTCTTTCCCATCTCATGTTTATCTCTTTTTTTCTTCTTCTGACTTTACATTATCTGTTTTCTGAACAGTCATTCTCTMTATATATATTTACTTCCACTGCAAGTTGAGACAGGCATTAGTCATTCAGCATGTTTTGCAAAGTGACACATACCCTTACACTTCTACCTAAGCAAAATCCAATAAAAGCAAGATCTTGAAAGATCTACTGAACGCAGCAATAACATAAGGATATTTTTTCATGACAGATAAAATAGTTAACAGAAAAAAATTCTCATTTAATCTTACTAGATCATGAGATAACTTCCATAACTGTGAAATTACTGACACCGCTGTGTATATTGTTGTTTTAATTGTTTGCTAATTAGCAGTTCATGGAGCAGACCAAATTACTGCTTGGCATGCCGCACCGTGRCACAGATTCGGCTCCCCCTATCTCCTACTCTCCATCTGTTCTTCCCACTCTCCTTTCATTAGCCGTGAGCAAGGAGCCATGCTTGCTTATGGCCTCAGCTGAGAAAGTAAATTTGCCCCAGAAGAAATCTCATCTGCCCATTCCAGTGTTTTAAAGAACCATTGCAGAATACTTTTTTCTGTTGTCTTCTTTAAAATAATATTGTTTTAAAATAATAATTAAAAACCCTACCGTTTTCAAAGCTCCTGACCAGAGGAAGAAAAAAAAATACAGATAAGTCTGAAAGAAGATGAAAAAGTGAAAATAATAGGTTTCAAAGTAGCAGTTTAGTTTCTTTGCTGTTTTATAAACATCAAGCAGTAAACACATAAGAAAAGGTAGATATGACAAAATGCMAGCAGCAGCAACTTCTGTAAATAAACATGAAAGATCACTGACGTAAACCAGGTCCTTGTTTTCATTTCATGTCGTCTAAGCCATTATTTGAAATGCAAGCATTTTATTTTGAGCTCATAGGTCCAATTACTATTCCCCAAGATCATGTAAAAAATCTTGTAAAAATGGTTTGCATTGTGTCTGTGTTTGACCTGAAGTCTCCTTTTATTTTAAAGCTGTATAAGACATTGCCCCTCAGAGCTTTCAAAACTTCTTTAATGTTCTCCCCACCACTTTCTCCAAAATTAATGGGAATTTTATGTCCTAATCTTCATGCTAGTTTGGAAGTGCTAACCTTCAATAAATTCAACTCAGGGAATTACATGTTGTCTGACAGAATGATTTACATAGCAAATAAGTAAGAATTCAATTCAATGCCAGTATAGGAGTGTTATTCGTTACATAAGCATTTGCATCATGATTGAATTTGGCACAAAGAAAGCAAGTCATTGTCTTTTAGCTAATAGCTATTCCTTTTTTTAAACATTTGCCAAGCAACAAAAACRATACATATATATAGCATATATTAATATATAGACACATAGTGTATGTATGTGCACATATATATATAWAAACATATATCAAGGGTAATAATTAATAATGTAGTGAGCTGCTTGCTGTCACAGGGAAAAAAAAAATCAGAGCCACTGGAATCTAATTCCTTTCTAGATTTGGCAGCAATTTGTGGAGTTTACTTCTCTGTGATTTTGCTGTCTTCGCTTTGCATCTTTGCAAGCCAAGCCTTAAGATGCTACATCAAAAAGAGCTCATAGCACCACTTGGTAGGTTAAATAGAAACTGGGAATAAGGAATGCTTTTTGCAGCACCTTGGATTATGAGAGCCTAACTTGCTAGCCACAACAAGCTGTGTTCATCAAATGAACTGGGTTTCRGAGTTATTTAAAGGAAACACAACACAGCAACATTAGCTCATTTCTTCTCACAGTTGAATTATAGTTCACTACTGTGAACTGCACATTTATTTCTGTCCTACCACCTGTCTCAAGCAGAACTTGAATCTTGTGATAGTGATTGCATATATACAGATGTTATATACCTTTAAAATCATTCTTTTGTTGCTGCAGTTTTTCTAGATCTTAATATGTAATCAGTTATCAGACACATATACAAAMCATGATGTCCAACTACTGCTTTTAAAAATATTTTTAAATTAATTTCATGTGGCTACAGTCGGTCAGCATAGTAGCTGTTAATTCTCCTTAGTATTGGAAAGCTTTTATCTCTTCACTTCTGGTGATGAAATGTGTGAAAAATATTTAATTCAAGTCAGTGGCCTTTTCACTAACTTCATCTGAAGCATCCTCTGCTTGGTGAAGTGCTTAGATAAAGAGCTGTATAGAGACACACAGTTACCTCTCACCTTTATACAGTGAGAGTCTCAATGAGAGGCTTTGCTCCTAGGAGCCACTGCTACAAGGCCAGGCTACGCAA
This sequence comes from Eudromia elegans, assembly GCA_003342815.1. Lineage (NCBI taxonomy): Eukaryota > Metazoa > Chordata > Aves > Tinamiformes > Tinamidae > Eudromia > Eudromia elegans. Next base: position 958,585 of record PTEX01000227.1, on the reverse strand, counting down.
TGTCTCTGAGGGGTACATCTGGAGGATATCTCTTCCTAAAGCATTTTGGGTGTCCCTTTGGACTCTTATAGAAGGAGGAAAAAAAAAAAAAGTAAGATATATTAAAGGTCAGATTCTTTAATTACCCAAACTAAACTAAATACGCTGAAGGAAATCTAGCCATGCTTTGTTGTTGTCGTGGCTGAAAACCTGGCTAGAATCCAATTAGGCCTTGTTTAGGAGGAGATATTAAAAATTTGTATTAGATATAGAATATAATCATTCTATTGTTATGGTGCATTGTTTGGTGTTATCACCAAAAAAAATTGTAAAGTTGCTTAATGCTAACTTTACCATTCTCCACGTGTCATTACTGTTCAAGCAAGCTTTAAGAGATCAAACGGAATGAATCAAACAGATATGAAACTGTGCAGCTGACATATCAAAGGAAGGAGTTTAGCTTTTCTTTGCATAGTTGACTTTGGGGAATTCCTGTTTTGGATAAAATAAAATATACATTTAATTTTTCCAAAGAGAGTTAAATAGGTTTTATAGTATTACTGTTAATAAATGAAGGCTGCTCAGTGGCAAATGAAWAACTTAGGAGGGCTTGTTTGTCTTGCAGTGGGGGAGGATGTTTTTGTTTTAAGAATTCTTTATAGAAAGCCCTATACAATTAAGTATGYATCTAAAAACATGATGATGAAATGAAATAGTAAAGTAATAATCATTTAAGGAACMCTTCAATGTAAATAATAAATGCCTACATCTTGTCATTGGATGAAAAATAGATTAGCAAGCACTASACTTTATGAAGATACTTTAGAGCATCATGAGTACCAGCACAGATATTCTGTAGCTATTTGGAGCTGATGCTTAGACTTTCTGCTAGCTTTGTCTCTGGTCATACCTGACTTATCACAATGCTTGCTAMCTATATCCTGCAGTGCTTACCTTCYACCAATTTCCCACATTTAGAAACAGGTTTCGTATTTAACTGTTGCTACAGAGACAGAGACATTTTTACTGAGAAATTCACTCTTCCTAAGCCAAACAAAGCACAAAGGCACTCAAGCTATTCCTTCCATATCTRTTCATTGTTTGTAGCATTATCTTCCTTGATACACTGCAAAATCATCTGAAATATTCAATAGAAATAAAAAGAACTGATATCCCATCATTAAGTTCCTTTCTCTTAGATAAATCTTAGTTGCGCCAATACTCTTAAAATGAGATACTGTTTTCCCTTCAGAGTTTCAGAAAGATTGATCTTTTCTTTCAACATATGTATTAATCCAGTTGACAACATTATAAAATGTTACAGGCTTAAATGCCTACCATATGMTGACAGTGAACAGCTATATGTATATATAGATGTATCAAGGAACAGAAAACACTATCATCCGCATTCTTACTGCCTGGAAAAGCAAAGCTGTGGGACAAGTAGTAGCTAAACTTAAGGAGGATGTAGGTGACGCTAGAACCAATAGAAAAATCACTGTAAGGATTTTGTAGGACAAAAAGACTTCAAAGGCACACACATTTAACATCAGGTTACAACTAGACATAYACTGACACCTCAGGAAAGATGATATTTGTTTACTTCTATCTCTCAGGGAGAGGTAAGTGCTAACACAATATGTAAAGACATATCCAGCATTGCTTCTCTGCCTTTTTGGACAGCTGATTCACTTGTTGGCAGAGATAAAAATGGAAATATCCAAAATACTGCTCTGATCAAAGATGTTCCAGGTACTGAGCTGATTCTTCCCAGGGAGAAACTACAGCATTTCTCATAGATCACCAAAACTGGTACTTGTAGAGATTTAGCCTGGTACCAGTAACGATGAGCCACAACACGTTAAAAAATACAGTTGACACAACCATACAGTGCATCTCCATGACCATAGATTTGAGTCTTTCAGCAGTTATTCAGATCCTCTGTGGAGAGAGGTAGGAAAAGTCCCAAACTGTAATAAGGGTGGATTGATAGAACGGTAGAAAAACTTTGTATATTTGTTTATAGTACTGAGTGTTTGGGCATAGATTTATCCACACAGAAATCTAAAAATGGTTCTGCACCATTGCTACAGCATGTGCATATCTTTTTGCACAAGCTCTCTTTTGTGAGGTTGATAAACACACTCCGTGAAACTCAGATAAGACCTATGCATTTATGAGAAAATTTAATTCTAGCCATTTACCATGGATTAAGAATCCGATTAAGAATGTATTAATAACAATGCACAGCTGGGTGGAAGGATGTTAAGTGCAAAACTAGGTCATATCAACAGCTCTGTCCAATGTAGATAAGTACAATAATCTAACGAGAATATCAGTTTGTAGATATTTGCCTACATACTGTATTTTGAATGATTTTAACATTTTTGTCTATTTAAACAACTTGTTRTAGCCACTCTACTTACCATCTGTCCTAAACACATGCTAGAGATCTGGTGCTTGGATAATAAGATCTCTCTAGGCTCAAAATTTTGTTAATCTGGAAATGCAGTATCTGGATAAATGCAAACTTTATTGACAGCTGAAAGCAGTTTTCTTTGCTTTCTTTTTCTTTCTGGCACTCAGATATTCTGAACAATGAATTTGCTCTGGAGGAAATGATAATTCTATCCATATTTAACTATATGATTATTTGTAGAATAAAATAGTCTTGACAAAACTAAGCTGTCTTTGCTCCACATAAACGTCAGTGTACCCAAAGTATATTGAATTTGTAGCTGAACWTTTTCTTCAGAGATATTTTTCCTCATTAGTGACAAGTTTTTACTTACAGGCCAGCTTCTTCTGGAGATATGGAATGGAATTAGGCCTGTTTCAAAACAATAGGTAGAAAACTTTTGTTCAGAATTCAGAAATATGCAATAGTTGTCTGTACATCATAACGCTTGCTTATTATTGATAACCTTAACTTCACGCTCTTAGTCTCAAATAATCAAGAAATGCAAAATAATATGCTTAGTTTAAAAAATAAGTTCAAATACTCTGTCMCACTAAAAATAGTGAATGGAAAATGGCCAAATTATATGTCAATCTGTTTAATCTATGGATRATTTCCCTTTTATCTGGAATTATTTTAAAAGTGTGATTGTAATAATGATGTGATACATTCAATAGAATATAGAATAGCRATCTCTGTAAATAAATTTTGTTTAATAATATTTTTTTTTTCTACCGACTCTGCTTTTAAGGCCAGTCCTTAGAGATTTACATCCATAGTAATAATGCAATCATTCAGAGCATCTTTTAAAATTGTCTTTTCTACATTTGCATTACAGAAGTCAYTGTTAAGATTGTACATACAACTTAAAAAGAATCTAAAGTGTTTACTGACTGTACAATGGATGATAATGACTCAAAATCAATTCTTGGGTTACAATTATAGCCAATTGTGATAGATTATTTAGGAMACAAAAGTAAAAAGAAATGTCATAATGAGTTATTCAGGAATTCTAAATAGTTTATCAAGAGTTGTAGTTTTATTGCCATAAWACAGAAGATAAGTTCCATTGCAAATGATGAAAGAACCACTCATTTGCAGAAAGAAGAAAAGTAGAAATTGACACAATATTCTTCTTGACAATGAYGATAAAATCCTTGAATCCTGTTAGMTTTTTGAGATCATCTCTGCAGCMTTTTCCTTAAACACCTTATTGTGCTTCTTCCCTCTGGAGTTGGAAGTTGACTGRAAAGTTTCTTTGGGAAAATTTTCACAAAATTTAGTTCTACATAAAATTTTAGTTCTGCCAAAAAGAAAGTCAAGAAAATTATATAGCTGCCTGCTATTTTTTCTCTATATAGCTCTTGATAATTTCTTTTGTCTGTCAATAAGCAATAGAACCTTAATAACTTCTGTAACATTCCCTTGTGTTTCTTTTCCATTTTTAGAGGGAACTAAACTCTTCCAAAACACATCCATCCCATATAATTGMTAGCATCTTGTATCTCTGAGGATCTGGGAAGATTAAAGATTCTTTTATTCTCTGACCAGATATAAACATCTGCACTCAATCTATTCATTGTAGGATGCCCACGATGGTTATAAGAAGTAAGCATTTGTAGATTGCTTTTTATCGTCTACAATACAATAATTTATTCTCTGACAGTAATTATTTCACTCTTTTGACTACAAAGAGAGACTAGCAGAGTAGCTCTGTCGTAGTCCTCTACCATGGGGCTCTCTAGGCTAAGTTGATATAAATCTGTCACAGAACGACCAACAGAGGTAAAACATTGATAACACCTCAGCATCTAAATATTGCAGGAACCCTAATATCTTTTGCAAATGTGTCTGCTGGTTGAAAAGTGAATAGAAACACCGTGTGGAGGGACCAAAGTTTGAAGAGAGAGAAGAATGCATGGATTTAGAAAGATCACAGGGCTTCAGAAATTGCATCTGTGAAAAATCAGGAGAGAAAGTAATGGACAAAATGTTAGGGGTCATGCARGGGAAGTGGCAACATTGCATTGTAGCTGAGACAATTGGATAGTCATTCAACAGCAYTCATTCTGTATTCCTGCTTAATCATAGCACTTGAACTATAAAAGTAAATGTCAAAGCGAAATTTACAAGTGTGTTAAGTGCAAGTATCTTCATGACCTCACCACATGAGTAGCATGTGAGGCCAATTAGAACAGACATAGGTTTAATAAATCAGTTGACTTAAATGTTTCTAATATAATTCGTGTAAGATAACAAGGAAACACTAAGATTTCATATTTGTCATTCCATCTAGTAAAATCCTTACTATCTATGATTTCTGAACAATGTATTCTGGGATATATTGAAGTTAATAGCTGCGGAAAGRAGAAATATATTTTACAGAAGATAATAAGAATAACTTTTCAGTCTTCAACTGTTTGTTTTGATAAATAGGGGGCATCAAGACAGTAGCCTTCATTTCACTCAGTTTCCATCCAGGCTGTGACTTATGGGGAGCTATTCAAACAGTTCTGTTTGAATTATTAGGTTTTTTTCAGGTTATCAGGTTTTTCATATTAAACCATTATCAGATTTTTCATATTAAAAAGTAACTGCAAATAAAAGGTGAAATGGAATGAAGACAGAACAAGTAAGTCCTAAATGTTCAAGTAGCTATACCTGGGACCAGCATACAGAAGCCTGGAAAAGTGCCTTCCTGTATGGGCAGTTCATCTGACAGTCCATCTGATAAATTGCATATTACCTCTTTCTTAATGCACTCTACACATTTAAGGTTCATGAAATCATGTTCAAAACCAAATAGACTTGGCAACARTATTTTGCTCAGGCAGGAATTGTGCCACACTGGAATCAGTTCATGAAATAACWTGTTAACGAGCATCCTGAGGCAGCAAATACAGAATTCAAAAAAGTTCAATAGTCTACATCAATCATASGTTAACATTTCTGAAACAGCTGACCTATAAATTCATTTTAAAACTGTAGCCCAGGCTACAAATAGAAAGTGTAAGCATGAGAAAAAAATAACCTACAGTTGAGAAGACCTGAAGCAATATACTGTAATATTGTTACATTCATACCTCCTATTATTAAGTRAAAATCATAACTAATTTATTAAGGTCTGCTAAACTTATATAAATAATAAATATATATAAACTTATATAAAAAGGAGTAATTTACATAGACAACCATTCAAAAGAATTGAATTATAAAATAATGRTCATGTTTTGCTTGCAATTCCTTGATTACCCAAACTATGTGCATCTCTCTTGACGGCACTTCAATTAAAACACTCTGTAGCTTTCCCAACAGTGTCTTTGTGTTCAGAATTTTCCCCTAAGGTATACCAAAAAGCCATTATATTATACAGAAGACTGTCTATCTATGTATTTAAAATAAATCCCTATTTAAATCTTTTGATGTCATGAATTCATTATCAGGTATAAAAACAAAATGCTGATAAAATTTCTCATTTCAGCGATGTAAGGCACTTAATCATTAATCTTGTTCATTGAACAATGGTCAGACCTTGATGATATTTAACCTCTCCTTAAGCAGGTGCCTATTTACAAGTTAATATCAGTAAAGTACTTTAGCTGTCTTTATTATATCTCTAATCTATCATGAAGAAATTTTATAATTTAAGAGACAACAAGATCACAGTCAATGAATTAATTTACTCTCATTATCAACAATTTATAGTGTACATGAACAAATAGTACAACTCAAAACATTAGTATCCTGGATTTCTAAGATAACAATCCAAAGAAAAAAAGAGATGAATTTTTTTTCTCTTCCATAGCTATTTATGAATAGCTATTCATAAAAATTCTTATTGCCATTATTTCCAATATTAGTAATGCACATAACTTTTCCTGAAATGTGGACATTTTTCCTCTATGAAACAGGATAACCAGGCAATCATGAAAGGAACCTTTGCTTTCATGGTTCCTGATAGCTCCATCAGCATCATAGGAAGTTTCATAACACTATAACAGCCTGGAGTCAGCCCATTAAACTTAGGAGCACCAAAAACCAAAAGTCATAAACAGTGTGTGTGTGTGTGTGTGTGTGTGTGTGTGCATATATATATATATATGTATGTATGATTATATTTAAATAATAATTTTTTAAGATTTTTCTGTTTTTTTCTTTAGTTGATAAAATGTCCTTAGGTAATATGTTTCATTTTCCAGAATTCTTTTCATTTAAATAATTATTTATGTATGTCAGAAGATGGTACCTCCTCCTATAAACAAAATGCAATCTAAACTATATTGTTTCCTCTCATTTAATTCTTTCATCCATCCAAAGCAACAATGACATTTAGAATAACTGGAGTCTCAAAAGAGTAATTTTGGATATTTATTTGCTTAAGTAGAAGGGCTAGTAATTAATATCATGTTGTATTCTATCTTCCAGGATCCTATTTTGGATGTTTATAGCTTTGCCTTCTGGCCTTACAGTTTACACTCTTCTGAGTTCCGTCATTATCCTTTGTCTCCAAGGGAGAGAACAGATTGCCCATAATGATATTATTATGCTCTTTAAGCTTAATTTTAAAACAGTTAAAAGCATCCCTCAAAATTTCAGGAAGGGATTTTCTGATTGTTTACTTATTTTTAAATAGATACAAAATTGGATTGGTGTCTTCTGCTTCTTATGTGCACTTTCTTGGAAAATGCTCAGTGAGCTTCTCGTCTACAGCTTAATGGTACAGCAGGGAATGAATTCATCGTCTTCCTCTTTTCTCTCTCTTTTTTTTTTTTCCCTCCTTTTTAGTCACCAGTGTGAGGACCTAAGAGGTTCAAGACAAGTTGCATATTCTTAGCCAAAACTGCTTGGACCTCTGAGAATACTACCACATGTTTGCAGCTCAGAAGGACTGTCTAGACTGGCAGATCAAACCATGGGCAGCCATTCATCAGAAAATCTGTGCTTCACAGCACATGGTCCTTTTTTAGCCTAAAAAAAAGATGATTGCATTTCCCCATGTGAATACAGAGGTGTTAGTACTTCACTGTTTAGCTTGTTTTGTGTGTGTTTATGTGTGCATGATCAGCACACATGGGGATCTTGTTTCCCAACTTCTAGGAAATAGCTATAACTTTTCCATTTTTCTTGGTGTAACAGGAAACACTGTTTTGTCTTACTACTTATGCATAATTATGATACAAGCAAATAAGGCAAAAGAACAATAATTCTCTTTCCTTTTTCAAATAATTAAAATAGTTCTTGTTTTTGCTCTGGTACAGAGATTTCCTGAGTTGTCAGAATGACAATGGATTCAGAAACTTCTATTTATTTGCTTATTTTTGTATCATGTGATGCTATTTTGCTAGTATTAGCTAGTGTTATAGTGCAATTAGTGACTAATATGCATCATGTTTAATATCATTTATGTGTGTGTGACTGCACTGGAATGCTAGAGCAAAAACAATTTGGGATACTTTTACAATAATCAGGAAACCTGTATAATTTAAATATTTTCTGGCTTTGTTTCTTTTTCCTATTTCAATCTGTCTGGCTGTGGGTTAAGCAAACAAGCAAGAAAGTAGTGAATATGCAAGACTGATTTTTTTCTTAAAAAGTTAGATATTGTATTTTTATTATTATTTATTCACTGAATTGAAAGTCAATTAAAATGAGATTATTTAAATTCAGTTATGTATGTGTGCAATGAACATTCATCTTTGTAGGATATAATTTTACTTTGAAAACATTATTAAAGAAAACAGCTGTTCTTAACATCTTTTGCATTAGTGCATATATTATTAATCCTTTTTATTGAACAAGTTACTTGTAAAATCAATGTCAGTCTCAACATTATGCTTTACACTACATATTTAAAAAATTTGTACTCTGAAATAAATTCCCTTGATGCTATGAAAACTGAAAGGGGCACTTTTGCTTATCAGCTCTTTCTTTTACAGACAAACACAATTGCATTTAGTTAAAGGTAATATTGCAGTGCATCTGTTTGAAACAGATGTATATTTTTTATCATTAGCATACACACAAAAAAATCCGTATGTTACTGACACTTACTTTGGTCATTTGTGTAACATAAATTATATTCCACTAACTTTTTATGGCTTAAGAAAAAATGAATTGTGAAAATGAATTTTTTTTTTTTTTAACATGTTATTTTTGTTTTATCTCCCWCCAATGGGAGTTCATTGCTCTCTTGAGTGGCAATAGCGTAAGCCTTTAAAAATTGTATGTTCTTGCAGAAAGTTACATTTTTGTGCTTCTTTTAGAATGCCTGCTTACAGGATACCAGATAGTGGCTAATCTCACACTCACAACTCAGACAACCTGACAGCTCACCATGAGTCCTGTCTGTAGTAAAGAGTTAGATTAGATTGCAAATTAGGGTACTGCAGTTTTATGTTGCTGAGCTTATTCCCTTTTGTGGGATGCATGATTTACTGTGTCAAGGATTGTAGAAAATAAGTCAATAATTTCTGTTAGCAGTAACATTTCTGAAGTACCTACTGTGCCCAAAATAACCTCAGAAGTTACTGATAGTATTTTTACCCCCTTCCCTGTATGTGTTTTGATTCATTTGTCTTTGAATCTTCTCATATACTTTGATTTAGCAGGGATTTGTACGTATGCACCTTTAGAAAAATGAAGCACAAGAACAGATTGCCTAAGGAGGCTGCAGGATTGCCATTGCTGGAGGTTTTTAAGAACAATTTAGACAAACTAATATTAGAAAGACTACAAATATGGATTATTCTGATGTGAATTAAACCATCTTTTTTAACTACCTGCCTGACCTATTTTTTTTTTCTGGTCCTGTGATTCTATGAGTTGTAGATTACCCACGGAAAAAAAGTTGTGTACATAGAGCAAATCTATGCCATCTTTATAAGYTTTACCGTTCAGGGGCCTGCCTTTGCTCTCACAGAAATAAAACTTTGTGGCTTCCCCAGGTCACTGCTTTCAGCACTTTAATTCTGTGTAAATATACATATATTTCTAATATCTAACTTAAATCTTCTCTGGTAAGCTCATTTATTCTTGTCCTGCTCCTTTTGATCCTGGAATATCCTGTGCACCAAAGGAGGCCTCTTTGTATGAGCATAACACAAAATAATAAAAAAAGGAATGACTAACAAAATCTGCCCGATACCCTCTGAGATCCTGTTTGAATAGCCTCACTAGCAATAAATGGAAGATAAAGCATTAGTTTAAATATTTCATATATCCAGAGATATATATGCTTATGCTATATCTGCTAATATATCTGCCTATATTATCAAAGGCTGATACTAGCTTAGTGATTACTTTGCAAAGGGTTATTCACCTTTTTTTGTAACTGTCATTTCTTCCCAAAGAGTTCATGTTTATGAGATCTTTAGCTATCTATACGACAAATATATCAAATATATATGTAATTATTCCCAGCTTATTAAAATTTTCCTGKTTTTTTGTTATCTTGTCTTTATGTATATAGATTCCCTTAATCAAACAGGGAAGCAATTCATATTTTCAATATATAATTATGTCTTACAAGTCTCTGCTAATGCAAAATTCTTCTATGAGTACTCAAGTATACCTAGAATTTTATCTCTGCCATCTAATCCAAATACTCTTTGCTGAAAATAAAAAAGAAAAAAATAATCACTGTTTGACAGTGTTTCATAAATTAAAATACTGTCCTTATATATTCTTAAACCTTTTCTTTATGATAATAAGCAAACTCAAATTCTTTATGCTYTTCTGCTAGATGTATTTTCTAAGCCCTCTTTTAATTCACTTGTTTTTCTCTGGCCTTCTTAATATTTTCTTTTTATYTTTATTAAAGTATGGTCCCTCAGTCTAGCACAGTCCTAAACTTGGGAGTTGCCAGAACCAACTAGAATTTGGTTTATTATCTCTTTGCTTTATTATCTAAGTAATTTCTGTAAAGACAATAAAGACAAAACAGCCTTTTCTGAAACTGTGAGACATCACTTACTCATATTAAATTTATGATCCGTCATAACTCCCACATCCTTTTGTATCATATTGTTACTGTCTATTTATTTCCTACTTTGTATCTGTGTATTTGCTTTCTTCTTTCTAACAGTAATACGTTGTATTTTTCTTTATTGAATTTTGTCCTGTTGATTTTGAGCCATTTCTTCAATTTATCAAAATCGTGTTGAAATCCTATCCTGTCCTAGAGTGCTTATAAACTCTTCTATGTGGTATAATCTACAAATGCTTTTAGTGTACTTTAATCACTGAAGTCAATATATTTCAGAAAAAAAATGATGCCTAGATCTGACAGTTTGTGTGTTTTCTCTACAACCTGTGAACAGTAAATCTTTGAAAGAAGAGGSCTTTAAAGGACAGGAAGGGACTGATAATGAATAAGAAGGCTCTATCTACCATTATGAAAACTCAGAATACACATTTCATGAATAATTTATAACCTCATACTTCCAGTTTTCAGGTGATTTCTAATTTTGACAGCTTAGGATGGGAGACATGATGTCAGATCATCCCATATTGAAACCGGGACCTTTTTTTTCAACTCCTAGGCTGTCTATCATTGACTGTTATTGAGGGAAAGATATTGACATTGATGATTCTCAGATCTGATCCAGTTTTACAAAATCTAAATTCTCGATCGTAGTCAGAAGACCCAACACGATCGATTGAGAGCAAAGTCCCAAAAGAACAACAATGCAGAGGTTAAAGAGTATAAGTAGCTAGATATGTACAAATCCTGCTTGATACAAAGTGAGTTTTTAAGGAAATAGTTTTTGAGTGAGAGGTTGTTTTCCTTCTAAATAGAGTACAGCTGATGGATATATCACCAAGGGACAATGATGGAATACTGGAATGCTTTCTGCTGGAGTTATTTTTCAGAGAAGAGCTACTCTTGAAAGCTTTTAGAGATTTTGCTGTTGCAGAACCCAAATGYTTTTGGAAGGCAAAAAGTAAAGCATGCTCATAGTACATTAATGCATGGGTGCATTGCAATAATGTCAAGAAAAGACATGTCGCAGAGGGAAAGTCTCAAAAAACACAGGTAGCTCAACCACTCAAATTCATTCCTGCAAGGCACKGATGTAACTGGGATTTCGAGAAAAAGCTCTTTCCTTTCTGTTTTCAAACTTTTCAATTTTGGAACAACTAGTTTGCTCCTTTTGACCCCAGTTAAGCCATTAGAGGTAAAAGCCCTCCTTACTGGCTATATGGAAGGGCTATATATTTAGAAGGAGACTGTTTTTCAGTGTATGGAAATGTTCTGATAAATAAACAATTGTTCATTTCATTTCTTCATCAAATGAACAAATCACCTCTTCTCTAGTACAGATTATGTTCCAGATGCTTTTTATGTGCAAGAAAGATGAGGAAAGGGAGGAAATTAATCTGCTATCAATCTTTTGTCCTTTGAAAAGCCGCCCTACTGGGGCGGAATGGAAATTGATGCCTTCAGTGGGTTTATAGCATAGGTAACTAAAACATGGACTAGGAAGTATAAATTGTCTAAGGACACTAAAAAACATAAAGAAGAGRTACTGCAAAAGAGTTATTTTTCTTCTTACTTAGGCTCTGGTGAAGGTTACTCAGTTTACCCATCAAGCTACTGCAGTGTTTTCTGTAAGTTTAGGAGCAAGAAATTGCTACTAATAATCATTTGAGGAGAAATGTGGATATAACCTGCCTATGTTCCAAGCTAACAGAATACAGTATGGTGATAGAGTAAGCTTAAGTAAGTTGCTGATTCCTGAGAGTATTCATGATAAATATTTGACTTAGAGCATCACTAACGTGATCACAAAGTTTCTGTGTTGGAGCTGGCTGTTGGAGCAGCAATCTATATAGATAGAGTTATGTTGCCTTTATATGGACATACCTGAACTGATTGCAGATTGAGTACTGAAATAGACTTCATTTAGGATGTCTTCTAATCACTGTAAGCTACAGMCATTTCAGGTTGTAATAGTGAAGATTTCAACACTGAATAGCCTGTGCTGGTATGCAAACTGGATTGCCACTGAGATAACCTCTCCTGAGTAAACTGTAAGCAACGTGAATGGACTTGGTTTTCTCATATTCTTACTTATTCTGTTACTGGCGTAAAACCAATGGAATAGAATGGAAAGCAAATCTCTTTAAGCTCTCCTATTCCTTTGTGGGAGTAAGTGCAATAATGTGATAGGTTTCCACAAACTGAGACTGAATTATTGTTACATTTCAAAACCTCTAAGAATGTACCTTATTGGTATTAAACTTGGAACTATTATTGGTATTTACTATTTATATTTCACAGTATCTAGAGGTCATGTCTCTGTATTGTTGAGTGCTGAGAGGACATTTGAAAGGCATTTGAAAGAACACCAACGCATAACCACTGAATAATTTAGTTTGTGCTTCTTCTTTGCAGGAATTAGAGTCAACTTCTTTTCTAGAAGAATATCCATATTAGGGCATGTTAAGTCTCTTACTGTTTTCAGAATATGCAGATTAAGGACCCTAAGCTTTATCAATGTCTTCGTTATCTGCATAGAATTGTGATCTGGCAGTAACTGAGAAGGATGATGATCTATTGGTAAACGTAATCGCTAAAAACAATATGCAAATAGAAAAAAAATTAAGATCACTTAAGTTCACTTTATACAGATAACTGAAAAAAMTGGTACGACATAACTGAAACTGTATGAGTAAACAAGTCACATTTTTCCACAGAAGTATTTGCATACACTGTGCATGTCTTCTAATAAATTTGTCCAAGAGGGATGTACTATATTGAAGATTAAACAGAAGAAAAGCATTCGGTGTGCATTTCCTTTGCTTATCCATGTGCCATTGTAGTCTTCCATGGTAAATAGTCTTCCTTTTTTTTTTTTTGAGTCCTCATACATAACTTTTAAAAAATATTCTCATGAACAACRCTTCTAAATCAAAATATGCAACTGTCTTTCATACTGCCTCACTGGATAGTAATGTGAATTGAGGAAGAACTGGATGGCACATCTCAGAGGGTAATGATGAATGGTGCCAAGTCTAGTTGGAGGCCTGTGGCCAGTTGTGTCCCTCAGGGGTCAGTTGTGGGCCTAGTCCTGTCAACTTACTCATCAGTGACATGGAAGAGAGGACAGAGTGCAACCTCAGCAAGTTTGAAGATGATACCAAACTGGAGTTTGATACCAAACTGGTATGTTGTTGGAGCTTGATATCAAACAAACCATCTTTTTGGAGTTTGATGCAAAACTGGTATCACTGGGTAAAGTGGCTGACACACCAGAGGGCTGGGCTGCCATTCAGAGAGACCTAGACAAATTGGAGAGTTGGACAGGGAGGAACCTCATGAAGTTCAACAAGGACAAACGCGGGATCCTCCTCCTGCCCCTGGGGAAGAATAACCCCATGCAACAGCAGGGACAGACAAGTTAACCATGAGTCAGCAATGTGCCCTCATGGCCAAGAAAGCTAATGGGATCCTGGCCTGCATCAAGAGGAGCRTTGCTAGCCCAGCAGGTTGAGGTAGGGGATCCTGCTCTTCTYCTCAGCTCTGGTGAGGCTGCACCTGGAGATTTGGGTGCAGTTCTGGGCCACCCAGGACAAGCGATAAAGATGATTAAGGGACTGGAGCACCTACCATATGAGGAAAGGTTAAATGAGCTGGGCCTGCGTAGCCTGGAGAAGACTGAGAGGGAATTTTATCCGTGTGTATAAATATGTAAAGAATGTAAAGAAGATGGGGCCAAACTCGTCTCAGTTGTGGCCAGTGATAGCACAAGGGGTAATGAGTACAAGTTGAAACACAGGCAGTTCCATCTCCATATTAAGAAGAACTTGTTTCCTGTGAGGGTGCCAGAGCCCTGGAAGAGGCTGCCCAGAGAGGTTGTGGAGTCTCCTTCTCTGGAGATCTTCCAAACCCRCCTGGATGTGACTCTGTGTCCCGTGCTCTGGGTGTCCCTGTTGGAGGAGGGGGTTGGACTAGATGATCTCTGGAGGTCCCTTCAAACCTCAACCATTCTGTGATTCTCTGTGATTCTATGATAGTACACTTACTGTGGTAAGTTCATGCACATTTAAACATGTGTACCTGGCTATCTGATCATAACCATGTGTAGACCTACAGTTAGGCAATCAGTTAAGGAACAGTCTTCCCTGGTGTCAGTAATAATCTGTCCAGTAGGTGCATGTCATTTAGAATGTGTTGAAAATCCCTTTCAAAGTAGGCGTAGTTATTCAATTCTGGCCAGGTTGTTTTTTATCAACACCCAGAATTTCTAATGTAGTAGACATCCCTTGGTGTCATGCTAAAAAAGGCAAGGGAACACGTTCCAGTGTCACATTCCAGTGAACACAAAAAGTGCAGCTGTAGGGGACTCTTGTTACAAAAGAGTTGTCCTATATGCTTCAGTCTAAGTTTGTTCGTGCATTGTAGTAAAGACAGTGTATTCCTATTCTCAATGGGTCTTCTTCATATTCACTTTCTACGTGTCTTGAGAACAAYATTATGGAACTTGAAACTTGACAAACATAGGGCTACTTTGTGCACACTGGAAGATATATATATTATCTCTTAATGCAAAAGTGTATTATTACCAGAGTCTACTCAATAAATGTTTATAAAAATAATATAGCAAAGAGAAGTAACATTCAGGGGTTTTTTTCTTAATAGAATTCTATGCATTCAATCATATGTCACTCAAATGCTTTATTATTGAATCACAGTGATTCAAGTGGCTATTAGTGTACAGTATTTCAAAATTGCTTATATATAAAAATACACWACCTTAAGGGAGAAGATAGGCAACATGCTCTGAGTGAAACTAGCTTTCAGGATTTTAATCAATTCTTCTCTTTCWTCAGTTAGTCCTGTTTATTCTATGTCAGGCATCAACTCATGGGATCCCTAAGAGGAAATTTATCWTGTTTACCTTGCTTCTGCAGGGAGGCACTTTAATTTTAAGTTTGCTAGAATTAAGTTTAAAGTAAGTAAGTTGGTTTCTACTCCTGGAAAGTCACAAAGTCATCAAAATCAAGATGAATAAAGAGTGAGATAGAGAGCAGTCAGGGAAGTAGTGATGAGATTGAGAAAGAAAGGATTGTTCCTTAGAAAAACATTTGGGCTTAAAAGAGGGAACAAGAGAGAGCAGACATGATGATATAACAGTCTGAAATCTCAAGATGGGAGCTCTTGTTTCTGCTATCTCATAGTGTATGAGCATGAAGGTATTTTCAATTAACTCARTGTTCAAACTCTTTGATGATTGTTTGATATATTGTTTTGTATTTTTGTTACAGTTTTGTTTAATGTGTAAGACTGTGAAACACATTGCTGCAGAATGTCATTGACACCATAAATTGAAAATTATTCAAAAAGGAAGCRAGTAATTGAATAGAGATAAAAGTATCTGAGTTATCATAATTATCACAAATTTGAAAGGTGTATTATGATTATATTTCAAGGTTTAAGACAATCTCTAGCGGAGATCAAGACAACTCCTACTGAGGAACAGATAATCGCAATCTGATTATTTGTTTTATGCTTYTTTTTGCAGCTAATATCGCACACTAAGCATTGGACTTTGTTATATCATGAATCCATATATTTGCAGTGTTGCAAAATTAGTAGTATTATTTTCACTTGTCTATTTTCTCAAATGATAATCTAGAAGTTTTGGAATCTCTCGCACACCTTAGAGTATTATTGAATGCACTTAACCTACAGACACATTTCTAAATATATATATGCAGAGTAACATGGAGAAAAACATACAAATAGGGATACACAAACACACACAAGTTACTTTTGCCCTTCCATGTATTTATTTTGGTTTAAAAAAAATGACAGAATCATTTGATCATTATAAATCAACATCTGTTGAAGCATAAATTTGTGCATGATTATAAAAAGAAAAAAATAGAATTGAACAAGGAAGGGAGTGAGATGAATCTTCTAAACTATGGCAATTAATGCACTACCTTTCACACTTGTATCCCTCTCTTCAGTTCACTCAAGTAAATAGCCTACAGCATGCTCTGAAAACATATCATCAATGTCATATACAGCTTCTGCACCTGGTACAACAGTATTTGACTGTGGACTTACTTTGTTTCAGAATATATAGGCAATTTCAGTTTGCAATGTATTGTATCAGGATATTTGAGAAATGCTCAGTCTCTTTTTTTCTCTAAAGAATATATTCACTTCTTTCTAACAGTCAGAGAATTATTGATCCAACAGTTCAATGAGCTTCCATCTGGGTAGATGAATGCCTGACATACAGCAGTGTATTTAACCATTCTGATGAGTACTCTTGTGAAATACTCACATACTTTTTTCTGTTGGTGGTGGTTTTAAATTCTATCTCTCATTTTACATAAGGTGCACTATATCTAAGCATTATAAATTCTGATTTGAATTATAGCTTGAAGGTACTAAGATTTTTTTTTATTTTTTTTTATTCTGAAGATTTGGATGAAAAATGCATGAGTGCACCAGCATTACTCAGGTGTATATTTTTATTTTATTTTATTTTATTTTATTTTATTTTATTTTATTTTATTTTATTTTATTTTATTTTATTTTATTTTATTTTATTTTATTTTATTTTATATTTTATTTATTAAAGTGCCACCTCAAAATCCTCAAAATTTAAGTCTCGTGGCTGATTAAGCAGCTCTGTATTGTTTCTGTCATCAGAATTCAGAAACTGTCTTCAGAATTTTTATTTCACATTCGTTTCGTTCAGTGAATGTTAAGAAGGAATTATTTTCCATTCCCTGAGCCCAGAATTTCTTAAATCAGTATTTGAAATGCCAATAATATGAAATTTAGAGTGTTTTACCAAGGCTTTGGAGTATTTTCCAAGATATAGATAATTTATTGAAGTAATACTCAAATAGAAAAGCCTAGAAGTGAAAGGAAAGCTATTGTTTTATCCCACTAATCTCAGACATATGCAGTGCACACATCAATAGCTGTGCAAAATGGACAGTGCTAATCAGAGTCCTCAGAGTCCTTTTATAGTTCAAGGAAAGAATCAGATGCCTTTATGGAAGGATTCATTGGGTGGATCTTCTTTAGGACAATAAAATTCCCACCTAAGAAGTAGCTTTTTCACTCCTTTGACTACAAAGGGACACTAAAATCCTAAACGGGACACTGAAATCCACTGAAACCTTAGATGTAGACATGCATCTAAGACAGCTAGTTAAAGAAATGTCTCTCTAAAACATTTAAGCAATGGAAATCACAAATTACTCTGCAGGTATTTCATGATACATTTTTTTTTAAACTTGTGGTCCAATGCAGTTTAACATACATAATGATAATATTAAGGTGCATAGGTAAATGTTGATTAAAGACAGAGACCAAGAGATGCTATTTCTGAAAAAGGACTGTTTTTCTTTTAAAGAAGAATAAAAAATCAAGAAAAAGAATACTGGTTAACAGTTATTAGTTTGCTGCTATGTAATGTTTCAGTGACTGCTTTAAAAAGGTGCCCAGATCAAAGGGGCTGCATTCATTCATCGACGCAACAATGTTCTGATGTGTCAAAAGAAAGAACAACTCACATAAGCCACAAAGGAAAAATGAGTAGTGTTATCTAAAGCTTGTCAGAAGCGGGGAAAGCTGAAGGTGTTAGTTTGCACCCTGAAAAGAGTGCAGCAAAAAATMTTTCAATACATCCAGAAAAGAAGTGGTGGGATTCTATTTATGCTTATATATGTATCATCCATAACGTGGCTTTCCCAAAATCCATTTAGTGGTAGTTGCAGTAATAAGCACAGCTGAAAAATTAAATCGACATAATAATAACCCCATTCTTATACTTTTTTTATAATATAAGTATATTCTCACAATTCTTATCATGTTGGTCTTTATTCTTGTGAAAGAACTCTTTGCCTTCCTTCAGCCTCATTGTTCTTTTCTGTATTTCTCTCTTTCTTCTGTAATAAGGAACTTACAGATATTTCATGTAAAATAATCAAATGAGTTTGCAGCATTGCAGCATATTTGATTTATATGGAGATATTAACATATGCTCTAGGTTGCTCACTTTCCTACTTTGCTGACATCTTATTTGTTTATTCTAGCTATAATTTGGAAAGAGATCTGACTTGACATTTATGAAATAATTTTCAAGTCAATTCTTTTGGTTTTATATTTCATTCATCATTTATTTGCCTATTTATTGCTTTTGTGTAAACATCAAATATTTAACAAGATACAAGGAGGTATTAACTGTATATAGTAGATATCAAATGTTAAGAGCACTTATATATAATGTCATGGAGGAATAAGAACATTTTACTTACCAGAATTTTTTTTCCGTACTTTACTTTCAAAAAAAACTATGCTGGATCATTCAAAATTGAGATGGCCCAGTTCAATACYTTAGAACAAATGTTTTAAATATTTTTTATATTCATAATACAAGTCGATGTGTCTGATGTTGATGTATCTATATCAGTATTTATATACATAAATAGTATTCCCTTTGATCAAAAAAAACTTTTATAATTTTCTTCTATAAAGATTTCTTAAAAATGTGGGCCTTTTTCTATTTGGAGTACAGTAATCAGGATTTCCTAAATTAGCATTAAATAAAGGAGGGGAGGGAAATTTCTGAATTCCACAGTGCTCCAATGCGGTATAAAGTTCTTTCTTTCTGAGAAAGATATTTCTCAGAAATATCCTAATTTCATTTCTATGGGAAAGGAGCACAGGAAACCATTGCTGGTGGCACCATATGGAATAACTAAGTGACAGCAGGCAAGGGTTAGGCCACTGGAATCTGTTTTGTACTGTTAGAGCAGTAAATTAATACCTCATGGATTGACTCACTGARGTCTGATGTAATCAGTAGTGTAATAATTGTATCATAGACACCACATTTTACGCAGCTAAGCTGACACTGTCTTTCGCTTGAATGGGTTTGCCAGTGGCAGTGGTATCTGACAAGGAGTCGCTGTAACAGGTCTAGCAGTCTTCCTAGTGTCTTCCTAGTGACCACATTAACACAGGTAAAAGAACATCATATCATGACAACCCCTTTTAACATTATTTACCTTTCTATATCAGTATTATTGTGGACATGTTAATGGAAAGTCCTGCAAGCCTGTGGCTGATTAATAAAAGATAATGACAAAATAAGTCTGCTTAYCACATAATAGTTCTTCATATAAATAGTAAATATAGCCTATTCATTTGATATTTCAAGGTGATTTCAGGTGATGTTTTCAGGGAGTCTAACGGAAGTAACATGACTTTGGTCACCATTKGCCATTAACACTTTGTAATAATGCACCCTAGCTTATGGCCATGTAAATCCTCATTTTTGTAATGAGCATCATGTGCTGAAACACATTTAAAAAGGGACTTTGTTCTGCACTGCTAAATTCATGGCTAAAAATAAGTTTGTTCCAGTGAGAGTGGTTCATTTTTTATTGTTATTAATATTCTTTTTAAAGCTGTCGCATGATCTTAATTAAATCTGAGGGTTTTTTTGGTTAATTAAATATATAGCTTTTGAATTTTATTATGTTACATAAAGAGCTATGTTTTAATAGGATATTAGACTACAAATTTTGAAAGAATTGGTATCAGAGCTTCTTTGTCACATAGCTAAATTTTACACCAACTGAAATATGCAGGCTATATGTCATGTATAAATAAACAGCCAAGCTGTAGRGCCTGGTACTCATCACCTGATCTAGATGATTCACTTCCTTCATCACTAAAAAGAGCACATTATAGTGATGTCGACTGAAGCAGTCCCTGTAAATGTAGAACTTACTTACTTTTGCATCAGTGAAGCTTCATTGTTTTGAAATGTGTCTCTTTTGGCCTATAGAGACCTTAATTTTTGGTGGTATGTTAAGTGCAGTGAGATGAATACAGACACTCAGTCTGCCTTGTGATATAGCCAAATTAATACACAGAGGATTAACCTTCAGAAGTGAGTCTGGTGTTTGTTTTTAGAAATTATTAATAAATGCTCTTTTCTACATGTCTTTTACAAACAGAGGACTGGTGGGAAAAAAAACACCACCAACAGCAAAAGAAGTAACATGAGTAAAATGTTTTTCAAACTCAGGATATTTACCTGCATCATGTCTTCTCTAACAATATAACTGCCAATATCTGCAGGGTTTTTGTTGTTGTTTTTACCATCAGTTCCCAAAAGAACTCCATAACTTTATATTCTTCTTCATTGTTTCTGATACTAACAAAAAAAMCCTCAAATTTTGGTGTCAACTACCACCTATATTGTGTAATTCTATTAAAAAGAAAAAAATACTGTAAGGAATGATAGTGGTTCRAAGTGGTTCTTTCTTCATCGTTAACTGCAGTAGGCTTCTAGTTGCCTTCTGGTTACGAGCCTGTCAAAGTCAATGAGATGACACTGTGTCAGCYACCTTAACATGCTAGAACAAGAAAGGGCTATTGTGATGTCGACATTTTCCTTAGAAGCAGGTGTCATGCTACCTGAGGAACGTTAAAAAAAATTTTGATCTCAATGTTTCCAAAAATACTTAGAAARCTCAGTTATTAACCAAGAGGAGCTGTGCTGCAGATGGCTTCAAAAAGGCTCTTCTCATCCCTTGAGAAATATTGACCAAAAATATACATGAAACATGTTTTCAGGAACAGATAAGCAACTGAATTAAAAAAAAAATAAACTAAAAGCAAATAAAAACTCCACAACTTTACATTTACATCAAAAAATTGCCAATTATATGCTTTCAATTGCACTAGTTAACACTTTCAATAAACATAATTAAATGTTGACTGTAAGCATAAAAAAATCATCCTTGTTTCTCAATAGAGGAAATATTACTATTACTGTTGGTGAATAGCATAACTTTATCTCTAGCAGAAACTCTTTTTCTTAAGGACTTGTATGCAGATTTGAGACATYCATTTGAAGACTTGTTATAAACAACCTGATTTGTGTGGAGTGCTCTTGCTAATGAATATTAGGATGCTGCATTTAGGGTTGATAATTATCAGGGATAAAATCAGGGATGATAATTAAAGTGTATATTTCATCAAAGTCATTTAAAATCCCTTGTTTACTAAATTGAGCCAGATTCCAGAAGTCTAAGAAATGCAATCTCTTAGTTAATCCCAAAGTTATGAAACATCGTCATGCTAGCATGTATTTGCCTTAGGATGGTGTCTTGAAAACACTGATGCAATTTCATCTTTTACTTTGGGTTATTGCTTTCCAATCCTCTATCTCCTGTCAATAAAAGCAAAGATAAACAAATAGAGAAAAAAATAAGCAAGTGAAAAACCTGCTTGTATTTTCAACTTATTGTGTACTTCGGTAATCGTGGCTTTATTTTAAACTATTCAGTCTTTTGGCTTGGTCTCTGCATTTTATTTCAATGTTTAYGTGAATAGTTTGTCTTGAATACTTATTCCCAAATTCAATACTGTCTTTGAGCTGCAGTTTCTATTCTTTGAAAACTTTTGCACTCTAGAAGTAGCATATAGCTATCTTTTAAAATTCAGGCAGGGAGTCAGTACTTAAGCATTTTACATGATATCATGAGCATTTTTCTCTCTCTTTACAGTATGTGGTTGTATTAGGAAGTAGTGCGAAATCACTGAGAGGTAGGTCAGAGATTAAGTTCTAGTGTTGTTTCGAATAAATCACAAACAAGTTCAAATGATTTTAATTAGTGTAATCATGCTGAATTATTTATCAGAGAAGTAAGAGAACTACAGAAACCACTTGAAATTAGGAATRTTGCAGAATTAAGTTATATAAGTTTCAAAATGTCCGGTTTTCCCTTTCTGAGGATGTATCACAATAACCTCCAAGGTGTGCATTTTTCTGTAATACTAAATAGGTCCTTAGCAAAAGCAGGAAGRGTTACTGGGGCAGGATGAAGCTGCTGCTGTTTATGAATAAAGCCTGATGCAGCAGAGCAGAGAACTCCAGGAGAGGCAGTTTCTCCTCCTGCATGCTGCCCAGCCTTGCACAGCACTGACACGACTGACAAGCTGTTCCTGATGCTGCTCTTCACTCTCCCACTAAATAGTTTTTTTTTTATTTTGTTTTTTTCTCCTCAAAATGCAGAATTAATTTATAGATTTTTTTTCCTTTAACCCTGAAAATTCTAAAAAGTCAAATGAGTCTACATATTGTACTTGTAAATCTTAAAAACTGTACTTTCTGTCCTACATATAGGATAAATATCACATAATACAACCTAAATACTTCAGGAAAAACGTTAATTATATTGTGTTGTATATTTTCTACACAATATATGTTAAATCGCTCAATTAATTAATACGATATGCACTCTCCTTTCTCAAACACCTTTTTTGTGAGTATTCCTAAGTATTTATAGAACATTAACAGATAGTAAATTTATAGTCAAATATTTTCTACTCTGTTTTTCAATGTATACCACTGCGATATGTAGATGAAAACTGCTGAAATGCAAATAGAGATATGTTAATTCCAGTGGAGCTAACTACGAAACCCTGAATTTATCCCTTTCTGATGAGTGAACTGGAAATTTCTTTAGCCCAATTTATTCCGTACAAATATTCTAATGTGGCCTATATTTACTGATAATCATTGTCATAGGAGAGTATATAGACCATGACATAGAGGGACAGAACCCATCAAAAGACAGGAGAGTTTGCCAATGCAGTGCTGGAAAGCCAGACACACAAAAAAATATTTTGCCTTTGCTGTTCTATTATATATCTCTATATCTATATAGGAGATATATCTTGTAGTCAAGATCAAGATGGTCCAAAAACAGCCAAGGTGAGAAAAAAATGGCATGTAATATTGGCTCAAYTTCCTGTATCATACAGCAGATTTTTGTTAGTTGTTAGTACAAGTTTTTGTTAGTGTACTAGCTTGAAACTATAACAAACTATAACAAGGTTGAAAATTGAAGTCTTCAATCATTCGGAAGTTCAGCACAACGAATTTGAGATGAAAAAAAAAAACCCAAAAAACAAAAGAAAAAAARGAACTTAAGTTCACATAATTTAATGGAAAAGGAACAGATCAATCTATTGCGTAAAAATAACATTCAATATATATTTTTCATATATGCCCTTTATATGTAATTAAGAATTAAAATTTGCCTATATACATAGTCAACCTATTGCTGATTGGCACTTAAAGTGCACCAAAAAAACATACACTCCTAGCAAGCTTGCAATTTAAATGAACAGAAGGAATTGCAGCAGAGAAAAATACCAACGGTCCTTAGGCATAGAACAGGTGGAGTGTTTGGAGTGTACTTTGAAGAAATTGGATAAAGATCAAGACTTGAACAGGAGAAGTTTGGGGTTGGAATTACTCCAATGAACAAACACACAATTTCCTACTYGAAAGATTTAGATCGCTTTTCTTCTGAGGCTTAAGTGAGACCACGCTGTATTGAAATGATTTGTAGATCCTATTGATAAATTACATAGTTTTTTTAAAGTGTAAATGAATTATAATCTATATACATGTATTTCAGCTGTAAACTAGTGTGGACTTTAAAAGATATCTTTTTTTTTTTTTTTCCCCTGGAAGAATCATGCCATCTGAAGAAAGTAATTAAGACAACTAACTACTATGAATGACATAATTTTTCTCTCCCTCCAGTTATGAGCAAAGCATAAAAGCTTCATTAAGTGGATAAAAATGTAGGTACTTCTTCACTGCAGCCACAGATATAGCTGGACTATGCTATATATACACCTGAGCTTACTTTAATCAAGGAAGAAGTTGAGATTAAGACCATCCAGAGAGGCAGCAAGAACTGCAGCCCAGGTGCCTACAKGTGGATCAGTGCATCTTTGGCTCCATTAGCTTGATGCACGTGAGAGGCTCGAGCCCATCTTCCTACGTGCCAGCATCTCATCCTCAGCGTGCTGAGATTCTCCTGGTTAATCCTCCTGGAGCCCCATGCCTGTGGTGCCCAGTCTCCTTGCTCTGAGCTCTTCCTGAGCAGAGGAATTTTGAAAGTTGTATAGATGTTTCCATGGTCTAAGTATTCAAATTATTGAGCAAGTATGTCAGTAATCTTGTGTTTTAAGAAATTCAGCTGGGTTGCTCTGTGTAAGAACCTTAATATTTCTAAGAGTCAGAAGATCCACTTTTTTGCAGGCTTTTGGATATGTTTTAATGCTACTTTACCCGTAAAATAATGCTGTTTTCACATATTAGAATGGGCAAGTGATTTTTTTTGATTTTTCATTCTTTCCAKAAAATCTAATTTTTCATAGTCTTGCTCGTTTGGAGGTGGAGTGGGCTTGAAAATTCACTTTTCAAGCAAAAAAAAAATGGAAGATTTAAAGCGACTGAAAAATGCTCTTTCTTGTTCATCAAAAGAAGTCTTAAATGTGTGCTGTAGTATATTGATTATCTCCAGAAAAAACGGTCTAGGTGTCATTGCTTTTGCTGTGCTTTCTGTATGAGGATGGACAGTAAGGAAATACTCAAACTTCTGTTCTTGTAATTAATGTTGCAGTGCATGCACTGTTATCAATATCTCAATATCAGTCATATTCCTGTAGCAAAAGAAATATATATATTTTATGTCCAGTAAGCACAGCAAACATTATCATCTCACCTAAAAACCTTTGAGGCTTTTAGTTGTAAAATCTTGACTGTAGAAGGATCCCGTGCAGTGAAATTATTTTCTTTTTGTTTTTCTTTTTTTTTCTCACTTCTCAGTTTATCTGTATTTTGAAGCTAATGTAACAGAATACTGCGGAGCACTTCTGGAATATCTGAAATTCCCAGTACAATGTGTCCGACCTTTACAGCAGGCTGCACACGCTGCCTCTAAAAGCTAATGTCAAGGGCTGTGCTTTAGAGTGTCCATCATTACCTCGCTTTGTCAATATAAGCTGTTCATCTTAACGACGAATGCTTTCTTTGAGTATAAACAGTACCCCAGACATCTCTTTTCGTGGTACAGCTCCACTTACTGCCACAATCTCTCCTTATTTACGCAAATGTAACCTAGAAAAGAATTACATCCTATAGCAAGTAAAGGGAAGGAAAAGGAGAGCTTTGATCCCTGGGGCAGTGCATGTGAGTTTAAGAATGGAAAGGCAGTAAAGAACTTACCAATAAAGGCATAATCTCCATGAAATATGAGGCTGAAACTAATTTGGAGATGGCAGTCTGGTGGATAAAGCCTGAAAGCCACAGACAAAATTTACTACCTGGCTTGCACTAGTAATAGCACAGGCTATGCTAAAACTTTATGATATTCTTTTAAAGCAGAATAAAGTCATTTTACATTCGGCTTATTTATTAGCTATTTGCATCAGTACAATGGTGAGTAGTTCAGTAGTCTGAAGGAGAGTAGTGTAGGTGAATCAATAATTCATGGCTGCGAATGATAGAACTAATATAGCAAGCTYCTGAAATGTCAGTGTGCAGTGTGAAGTCTATTAGTAAAAGGTCCTCTTTTTTCACAGAGAAGTTAAATAATTATTACTTAGAACACAAGAGTACAAATCTAAACATTTAGAGGTAGTGAAGAAATCTGGAGAGACTGTTCTGCTAGGACATCTCAGATAAATTCAAATTTCCAATGCAGTAGGAGTTTATTCTATCTCTAGGCAATGAGGGAGTGAGCTGTGAAGAACATTGTCCTCACACAGACCCCTTGTTTGTGCTTCCCTGTGAAAACCATTGTTGTCTGCTGTGGGTCATAAACCACTGTTTCCACTTACCTTATTAACTAGGACTAGGAAGGCTTAATTCTGATCTCGTACTTCCAGCTCGCCTATGCCAAAGCTTGATGAAACAAGTCATTGTTCAAGCCTACAGGCCATTTCCATTTAATTCATTTATTTAATTTTGAAAGGGTCTAAAAACTAGAATATTCATATACATTTATTTCTTGTTATAGGTAGAGAAACTAAATATATTTAGATTAGATTTAGATTAGATTTTTGCAGGAGAAAGATTGATAGCAGTTCACTATAGTTCTGTGGAAAAAATAATAATGGCCATGTGCAATGCCAGCATAAGTAGACTTGTAAAATGGACAACTGTAAATATGTAGTAGTGGAAGAAAGGCCAAATAGGCACTTGATGAAGGAATCTCCACTGATAGTCCAGAATATCCACAGTGCCAGTATTTATGAGATCAGGACAAATTTATTCATGAGAAAAATTAATCATCTACCATAGTCTATATCCTTAAATGGATTGAGGTGCTATACAATAAAAGGGATCCTTGAAAGAGTTGAAGTAGCTATACATTTCTTGCAGTAAGTCAAAATAAAGACTAACACAAATTCTATTCAGGTGAAGAAATGTGCAAGTCACACTAAATGATTAAATTTCTCGCAGGTAAGTATTAAGTACCATGTAGAATGTAACAGGCAACAACTTCATATTCAAAAGGATCGGATTACTTGGTATATTCAGGCACATCCCACTAAGCAAGTTTTATTGTTGCTTCGAGCCACTAAAGCAATCTTTTGCAGATAAAACACCTCAGTTTCTTTGCCATTCTGCATATGCAGTGCTATTTATTGCACTCTCTCTCTGCTTGCACCTAATTATATGGATAGATACTTCTTTTTTTTTTTTTTTTTTTTTATGAGAGCAATCCACAATAGCTGAAGGAGTGGGCAGGACAAAAATTATATAGGCAGAATATGATATCTGATATAACTTGAAGCGCAGAAATAGTTTGTTCAATTGCTAGCCATTAACTCCCTGTGAGGTATACATCATAATTGATTTTTCATACAGTATTAAAAATACTGTGTGGACCAATGTCATTTTTACGAATCAGAGAGCTGCAAGTAAATGGAAGATAAGCAAGCATCATCTTAAATAGAATTTGTATGTTAGTTAAAATATACTTTCTGATTAACTTTTCAGAATCACTTTTTTTTTTCTCGCCTCTATAATGCTCCGTAAATCCTCCTGGCTATGCATTTGGAGCTATATGTACTTGACTGGTACTACTGAAAACATACTACGGCATCAGTATTTTATTTTCCGTTATTAATTTTTTTGAGTGTTTGTCAAAATCACTGGATTATTTTTCTGCTTCAACTCAGAAGAACCTCCTTGACTGAAATGAATTAAAGGATGGAAACAGATATCATAATTGAGGTGTACTGATGTGATCAAGATTTGAGCTTCAGGTTGTGTTTGAAATATCAGAACCTAAATTGTTTTCCATGTTCAAGATGCTAATTATGAAAAGCTAATTATCTAGAATTCTATTGAACAAAATGAGGAAGCATTTGGAAATCTTTCAAAATATTTACTTTTGCTTTATGAAGCCATATCTTAACAATTTCAGATTTACCATAAGTTGATATTTGACGTTTTAGAAAGTAACTAAAGGAATAATAAAGCTCTGATAGTATATTGTGGTGACAAATTCTGACGAAGMTGATTTTATCACTATCTTATGTTGGTCTTTGCACAGTGCTTCCTTCTACTCTCCAATAAAATATTTATTTCAATTTTGCTCATGCAGATATTTTCTCATGATTTTTTTGGGGTTATTCTTTTTTCTAAAGTAAGATAGARCAATATCTATTATGCTTTATTATTCACAAGTGGAATAAATTGTTATGAACGATGTAGTTTCAATAGGATACCAGGGGAACTTAAGATAGACTTATATCTGCAAATATATCTATATTTTTTGCTTTATTTATTTACTTAGGCTTTATGTTATAGGAAAGGTTTGGTTTCCTCTGTTTTGGCGGATATATTTTCAACTAGCAATTGTATATGCTTCCACATTTATATCATTTTAATAAGTTGGGCAATACTTAATTATAAGAGTAATACTTATTTAAGACAAATACGCTGAAGAGGAGAATCAGGACTATCTTGTCAGTAAGTTAGGAAGCCTCTGACTATATGATGCTACATTTAGTATTTCAGCCAGTAATAGAAACAATTTTCTCCGAAACTCACAGCAGAAAATTATTCATCCTTCGAACTGAAATAGTATAGAAAAGAAATCTTATATTACTTGACTAAAAAAAGATTATCGTTACTAATGAGTTACATATATATTTATATGCAGTTATGTGTATATATACACATACTACATATGCAGTACATATGAGTATGTACCAGTGTCTCAGCATTGAGAAGGAACTGGTATCAAACAATAAAAATGTATATAGGGCCTTATCCATTTTTGACCAAGCAGCTACTGTACAGAGCAAACATAGGGAAGGGTTTATGGGAGGGAAAAAAAAAAAGACTTTTCTAAAAATATCAAAGGAAATTTTAGATCAACATCATTTAATTGCCTAAATTGAATTTCTCTAAAGGTATCACACAAGCTTTTATGACCTAGGCACTTTAAATTATGGTGTATTTTTGTCACCTGGCTCTTTTAAGATCTATCTTAAAGCATATATGGTTAAAATTTGAATCTGCAGGGGAGTTACAGAAGATCTGTTTGTTTCATGTTATTAAAATTGTACATCACAACATGAAAATTATATTCTTTCATTGCTTCAGTGTGTGTTTTCCAACACAAAGTCTCTTAGCCTTTCAAGTAAGCCTTGAAATTCTAAACTCAGGTCAGTGGAATATCAGATCTGAATTCTTCTCAATGGGTGTAGCTCTTGTGGTCTAACTTCTGCCAGGTTTATACTGAAAAAAAAAAAAAAAAACAACCCACCACAATCCACCCTGCAATGCCATAGTGTAAAACCTGCCAGCTTTAATGATCAAGGTTAAGTATAGAAGATTTGTACCAGTCTAGAGAGCAGAATAATACCGTAAGCTTACTTCAGAAAGTTAATTACTTGTGACCAAAAGGTCCTGGGTAAATGCCTTTGTTGCAGGAAGGGTAGCTGGTACATTGATCCTCACCAGTGACCCCTTGGAAGTGCTTGTGAATGGAATCAGAGAAAACAACTGTTGCTTTTGGATTTATAGCCATAGTCGAATCTTTCAGATGAACCCTGATTAAGTTAGGATGAGACAATACTGATCTAAGCTACTAGCAGGCTTAAGTAGGAGGGAGGTTCTTTTACTTCTGTTAAAGACTTTACGATTCACAATCATATTTCTATTTCAAATTTGAGGAAGCATTTTTTATCAGAAGTGTCTGTAAAAATTGAATAGGTATAAACCCTGAATAGGTACATTAAAGAGTGTCACAGGTACAGGGAAGAATGAGAGCCCTGYTGAGCCATTCTGTATCTCCCACTTAGGTGCATATTGTAAACAAGGCTGAATATTGAGATTACCACATCCATCTGTTTGTATTCTATACATGAAACATGTTGTATTGAATTCAAATACTTAAATATTGCATTCAAATAGTAGCAAAGAAAGAACAAGAAGTTTCCAAATAACAGATGCATTTTAACGTAATAATTGGTTATTTGGATGCTTAGCCATATGCACATATATATATATATGTATATGTCCTTACAAATGTATCATRTATGTTTGCTATTCAGTTAAGAAATAACATTTCAGTAAATATGGTTATTCTAAAATTATGTCAAAAATTTGTCAGCAAAGACTTTTCTGGCCCTCATTTTAGTCATTGGAAGAAGGTGAGGGGAGAGATAATGCTTTGAAAATCCAGACTGCACAACTGACAAATCTGAAATACAATGTGCACCACATCCCAGACTGTGAAAAGCCTGCATATTATGTGAAGCAGAGGTCCAGCACCAAAAGGTATCTTTGAACTCATCCTCAATCTGTCCTATAGAGCAGTGGTTTCTTATTCAGCATTCGAACAAATACAGAACTGCACTGAATTGCATCCCTTATTAGCGTCGTAGTATGTAGTGCATACTCTGTCCAGTAGGTCTTTTTTATTAATAATGTAGCATGGAGTTCATTTTAACAAATGGAAGAGACATCTTCTTTGTTCATAATAGTTAGGGATGATGATATAAAGTTAGAGAACCTGTCTATGGCAGCTAGTAACTCCAACTGCAGTATTTTAGATCTCATTCAAGCAGGTAATGGAAGAGTTTTATACAGTTTACATTTTTAAGAAATGTGTTATACTTAATTTGGGGAACTTTAAATGATTGCATGGTCTTTCCAGAAGTGATGAGCAGAAAATAGCTTATTGAATGAATACAAATAATTTTTTCAGAAAAAAAGGGGACTATTTTCCCCAAAAGGTATGTTTTTTGATTGTGTTTAATAATATTTTTTTTCAAGTAATAATTTCTTGGATATGTACATCTTCCCAATCTCCACTAAATTCACTGATTGCATCCAGAATCCTGTGACTTCTGTGGAAATCTTTGCTTTCTCTGTTACCAGAGAAACTGTGACTATTTCAGAGTATTCAGGGGAAATAGGAAAGGCTGAAGTAGAAAAGCCAGCTATATTCTGTGATTGTACAAGTTTCTTCTTAGTTAGAGCCCAGTAATGTAGAGATAGCTGCACTTGAAACCAGATGAACTTCATAAATTTAAAAGAATGGCAGGGGTAGAAAGAATACAGCCATATTCAAGCAAAGAAATGGGGATTTTGTTGACTGTTAGAATTTGATCTGTTTATTATGCTTTATTTAGTAGGTTACCAAAATAATCGACTGTATCTGCTGTTTGCTTGGACTGAAACTGTAAACTCATTCTTTCCTATGTCTTAAAGGAAGTGAAAGACATCTACATGTTCTAAGTGAAAACTGAACACAGCTAACATCAAAATATATGCAGCCTTTGTGTTCAAATTACTATTTTTTAAAAAATTTGAGAAAAACATTTAATAATAACAATAGCATCAGTAATAATGCTGTTTAAAAAAATGCTTCTTYCATTTGAATAAAATAAAACATTGACTGTAGATTTTTGCTCGTGATTAAATCAATATATTTCCAGTATGTTCATTGGAGGATACATACCCTACCAGAACTTGCAGTTACTGCTGCATGTATAGATTCAATAAATAAGAAAACAAGGAAAGATAATTAATTGTTTTGTTATATAGTTTATAAATAACCATTTAAGTCTTGAACTGGACAAGAAAATAAATGTTAGAACAGTTAGCTGAAAAGAAGGTAAAGAAGACTTACTAAAGAAAATACTGTTAATGTACTTCCATTTTTGCCTTCAAAACTGATGGAAGGAAAAATCTGCTTTGCTAGATGCCATTCAAGACAAAAGCGTTTTTAAGTTGTATGAAAAACAGACATGAGTCAACAAATGTGGTATTTTGTTTATTAAGACAAACAGAAGGAGAAGTTTAGACTTAAATTTAAGAGAAAAAACATGTGAATGCCACTGTATTAGCAAAAGGAGAAAGGTAGACATATATAAAAATGTGAAGTATTTTTCTGTGGAGAGGAGATAAAGAGTACACACTTGAAAAAGAGATTAGCTATATAACACAGCTACAATTTGGATATATGAGCAACTGTTTAAGGGCAAGTAAGTTCTGCTTCAGGATTCATAAAATATCTATATGTAAAGATTCAGCATAAACTATAAATAAACAAGAGTCATTCACAGAAAGAAGAATGTAAATACATTGGTTTAAATGATATCTCTGTTGCCAATAAAACTGAGATATTCATATCAAAGGGTAAGAAGGAGTCATAGTTTTGAAGATGAACTCCAAGAAAGCATGATTTAATGAACACTAACTAAAGGAAATCTTAAGTCTTGTCAGGCATCAACAGCAAAACAAAAATATAGACTCTCATTTTACCTGTCCTCTTGCATTTATGATACATCAGCAATTAGCTGAATCTGTTTTTCTTGCACTGCAGCTACATAAGCACCATAAATTCACTATGGGAAGTAAAATTCAGCTGTGCTTCTACTATTTATTGTTCCATAAACACTGTTCCACATCACCAATAAGGATTCAAATGCTGATGCCTGCCTTTGGTTTAACAAATTGTAGCTATTTAGAAAACCCCGGATCTCATTCTTGCTAAACCTTAATGACATTTAGATTCAGAATTTTATTACTCCCTGAGAATAGTGTCGACTTCTTATACAGGAATAAACATAGCTATGTGGATTCCAAATCTGCTAACACTTATAAATTATTCTAAAACTACAGAATCTTAGAATAACTTATAAAGAAAAAACCCTTGGAGTTGCACTTCAGACAGCTATCAAAATCTATTTATGAAATTAAGAGTGAAAGGACATTATAGATTGAGGTTAGAGCTTTGTGGGATAAATAACTGCATGAACATTATGTAGGAGGTCATCTTGCCACAAATGGCAATTGGACTGTGAAATGATGGAACTTTTAAAAAATCATCGAGATGTCCTGAGTGGCATTAATGGAAGATTAACTATTCAAGCAAAGAGTGGAAAATATAAAGTAGAGGAAATAAGACTGAGGGTATGTTTGTGGATGTGGCACACAATTGATTTTTAACTGAATATGCRCATCATCTGAAAAGGAAGGAAATAATAATGGCTCTGGCATTAAGTAATACATTCAAAGACATACACTTAAATAACCTTGTACCACAAATTGGACAAAGGCAGAGCAATTCAAAGAGAAGCCTCTTTGTTCTTAAATTGTGTAATTTGAGGGGTTAGAACACCATCACACTCTTAGACGAGGGAGAAAATTCATTATTTAGACTTGCAAATAACAAAGGATAGCAGAGAGAGTGTAGAGAAAAAGGGATGGGAGTGGGGAGAAGGAGGAAAAATTGTGATGATTCACCCCAAAATGCCTTTTTACAAAAAAATCAGCGGAGTAGAAAACTCTCTTAAAAGCCACGATCCTCTAGTGTGATGTGGAAATGATGGGTTTGTGGGAGGGACAGGGAYGCGCTCTTTAGAAGACTAGAGAAAATAATGCAGTCTTTGAAGGGCTCAGAGCAGTTTTTCAAAGGCAATAAAAAAAGGCAGATCCCTCATGGCCAGCATCTTCTTTGCAGCATGTCTTCTTGCTCTTTGAGTAGGGGGAATCAGTGCTGACCAGCGAGGATGAGCAGGGCTAGCGGTTTGTAGTGTATGTGTTTCTTTGCTACCTGATATGTGTTCCAGTGTGCCTTGGTTTGTTGGATAGAATAGAGTCTGCTGACAGGGTCAGATTAAACCCAGTTGAGACAGGCAGGGATTGCTCCGTCTCCAAAAGCACTTAGAGACTTGTAAGCAGAAGGGGACTGGCTCCAATGCACAGAAAGAAGAAAAGTTTATTGTGAGCATGTAGGGATGGCAYAAGCAGCCACTGGGTGACCTTAGAGATCGGAGAGGACAAATATGTAGTAAGGCCTTAGAATGGAAGGAATGAAAAAGATTTCTCCTAGAGATGTAGATGAGTACCACGGGAAGATTCATTAACCCACTTTGTCATTATGTGTCACCCCAGCTGTCTTGATTTTTCCTATTCAGGAAGTTTGTATTCTAGCTCTCTTACCACTATTTGATGATAAAGTAAAAGCAGATCCTCCTCAAAGCTTTTCCTAGCTAGGATTCCCATTGCACAGTCCCTCCACACTTCCTTATTCTTTGTTAAGATTCTAGTGGGTATTAATTGGAATGCAAATTGATGACATTACTTTTACTTTTTACCTGCCCCCAAATTTATGTTTACTGATGTTCATTCATGCACTTTAAAATGTTGTTMAGCTAGCAAGATACGAATCAAAACTTTGTAGAGAGAATTTGACCATCATCAATCAGAAGTCAACAGTCCCTCTTGTACTTCCTGTGATTTCTGACTGTAGAGAGGTAACATCCAAGTTCTGTCTCAGCCACACAGCTTGGATTTAGCTGAGCATGGCAGACTGCCATGTTCATTGAAGGTGAACTACCAACTGCAAAAAAAAAAAACTGTGGTGAATTGCCASAACAAGTACCCGACATTGTTTTCTGAGCTTCCGTCATACAAATAACCTGATTATTTACCTCTTCATTGATAGATCTGAGAAGGCTGCAGAATCTAGGCATTGGATACAAGTAGAATTTTTTACCTCACAGAAACAGCTTTTCTGTTCTCCCTTATCCATTCCTTTATATCTTATCAAATCACTCGAGTAGTTTCTATATGATTATATCGAGTATAACTACATCCAAAATTATTCTCAAAATCTTGTGGACCAGTCTAGAGCTTATTCAGATCATAACATCTACACAGATCCTTTTGTTTGTTTTGATCTTTTGGTTTTTCTTTGCCTTTTTTTTTCCTCTTTTTTTTTT
>PTEX01000227.1:877630-924020 GCA_003342815.1 Eudromia elegans | reverse complement strand
TTTTTTTTGCCTGGCAATGCTAGATTTCCTGACTATAGTGAATAAGTGAAAGAAGTCCAAACACAGGTATATAGTTATATGAGTATAAATTTAGATCAGAAACATCCAAATATCCCTCAGTTAATGCCAATTGAAGAGTTTATCTGGACTAAGTTTTCAGTATAGATGTTGAGTTTAAATATGGGACTTAAACAGACAAAAAACCAAAAAGTGCAATGTGTATTTTTGTAAGACTTTGTCAGTTAAATCCAGGATAAAAATCCACAGAAGGCTTGTGCATCTATCTGATATTGCAGATCCTCCATTTTTTTCTAGAGAATTTAGTTATTTAAAAGTCTGCATTAAAGATGCCGAGTTAACTATTTGGTGCATATTATTTTTCAAAACACATTCACAAATAAGTAAGGAGTTCTTCAGTCTCCTGATGWGCTGAATGTTTGCTAAAGGCCTTTATAACATTTGATAGGCTTTTCTTGCCTATCTCCTATCAGCTTACATTCAGGATCTCATACAGTTACAACTACTTTTATTTTAATATAGGAAAAAGATTAAGGATGCTGTTGATGATGCTGTTTAGTTCTTGCTTAAAGTCCAAAGATCAAATTAATGTGCTGGAAAATGGTGGATTGATATTTCAGGGTTTTCTTAGCTTGAGAGATAAAATAACTGCCACTTGCAGAATTTTACCACTGCTGGGCTTAGTTCGGTACCTGCTTYGTCTTCTTGTTAAGCTGAACCCCTGTGTGACCAGCCACAAAAGAGCCTGGAGGACAAAATGAGGACAAGTAACTGGAAACTTGACTCTGCCGCTAAGTGGTTAAGGCAGTCAGCTAGCAGACGGCAGACTAAAACATTGGTCCCAACATCAGCTCTCTTTCATATTCAGTAATCTAATACAAAGTGCACAGATAGTGCATGTAAAGGATGCCAGACCCCAGGCCGACTCCTATCAGTTGCATACTCTAATAGAGTCAGGAACCACATAAGCAGATAGATAGCTCTATGGTTTTGGTGTTTCATTTTCATGTATTTCTCTGCCTTTTTAAACAGCCATACAAACAACAGAGAAAACGAGAGAGAACACGAGCATTAACAACACAACAAAAGGACTTTGTACATTTTGCAGTAAAATGAGTAGAGATGTTTCGCTTKTTATAATATTTCATAGAATATTTAATATAAGATATTGCATGTAACAATAGATTAAAAGAAATAATACATAGAGAAAAATTTTAATAGACAAATCTTCTCTAAAGCTCACTCAGTACCAACTAGCAGTGTATGCAACACTTAGCTGTGAAGTTTTATTTTCAGATGACTTTTGGCTTCCTGTCATCATAAAAATTTCACAGAAAATGTGGAACTAATAATTTGCTTTGAATAAGAAAAAGCTTGGACTTTATACTTACTTGTGCTTACTGCCTAGATAGTTAATGTGTCTTGCCTAGAGATAAAATTAATTGGACTTCTGCCTAAGGCCCTAGCTCACTCAATTTAAAAGGAATTCCTGCCACAAATAAAGTGAGAATACTTTGGACTTTCTGATGTATCTGTATTATCATGCAAGTAACAGAGCTGAATATGAGTAGAGTCTTGTGTCACCTGTCTGAAATGGAGCAAACTGGAAAAAAAAAAACCTTTAACAAGCAATGCAAGTTGTAGTTTTGGTAGAAAGTGGTGTAGATTTTAATTAGATGTACCTTGCTGTGTTTAGGAATTACAACTAAATTTCTCCTGTATTTAATCAGCTCATATTTAAATATGAAATAAAATTTGGCCATATTGTGAAACACAGTTCTTCATTAGCAATGGACAATTTTTGGATTTTGGATAAGTATGCACTTACATATATTTGACCAAAAAGTGTTTATTAGCACTCTTGGGAATATAAACTACACCTCTATTACCTTTTTTATATCTGTAATATTTTATAAAATTGAGAATGGTGTAATTCTGTCCTTCTAAGGCATCACAAGTTTTTTATCAAGAGATGAACAAAACGGACATGAAGTCAAACGCTTTGTGATGCTTTGAAGAATTTAGTGTTGACTGTAGTTTCTTCAGTCCACACCTTGTATACAGTCAGTCTTTGTACATTTACTTGCAGTGTATGCAAGAAGAAAAAAGCTTTCATGACTTCAGGGTCTTGCACGAGTCCTTAACTGAGCAGATCTTCTACTTCAGCACTTTCTTCCTCTAATCACCCCATACAAGTTTTCATTTCATCTATTTTTAATCATACAATTGCAATTTCACTGTAGATCTCCGATGACCTCTGGAGATCCCTTTGCTGCTGCATGAGTGTCGACACTGCTACTGAGTCCTGCCTTCGTTTTTTTCCTTTCTCCCTCTTCTTCCCAAGAACAATTTCAACAAATGAGTAATTCTAACAGGTCTCTTCTTCCACTTCTATCCTGCAAGCTTTGCTTTTTTTTTTTTTTTTTTTTTTACCAGAGACGTAGGTTAAATCACCCCCTGGGCCAGATCTAGGCTGCTGTGTGGCCGACTTTGCCATGTAGTCAGTTTGCATGAGTAGAACTTGGCTGAATGAGCAGAACTAAGTGATTAGGTTTGGCATCTCAGGAATTCTAATCTGAGCTCCTGCACTTTGCTGCAGCACTAAAGATTCAGTCCAGCTCCCACTACAGCCAAGCTAACATAAATTTTATTTATTATGGGATTCAAGCAAGCATTTTGGGGTGTGTTCAGGAACCAGATTAAGAGCACCCGTGAGCAAAGCTTTTAGTTGAAATTGCAGAGAAGACAGCATTTTAAGAAGAAAAGGATGTATAAGCACATGACAGACCAAAGAAAAAGGATGTTACAAAACAAGGAAATTTTCATTATTAACCACATCTCCATAATCGAGAGCTAGTAGAATATTTACTGAACCGTAAGAAATTACCTTGCATTCACAGTCAAATCTATGTGTTGTAATAACATTCAATATTCCATTTCATATGGCTACATATGGCTGTTCCTAATATCTTGGATAAGACTTCTAAATCTTATGCCATATCAGTCACTCAAATAAATGAAGGTTGATTGTTTAAGTTTAAGCAGTCATGAGATATTCATTCTTGTCTTTTAATCTGTGACACATGAGAATGTTGAGTGTTCAATAAAAAAAATAAGAACAGTAGCCTACAGGTTCTGGGCTTTAAGCTAAGACTGAATGGTGTTCAAGGTCATTATGTCTAATGGGGTCATCACCCAAAATGCTCTGAAGAAACCATTTTCTGTTTAGCAGCTGTACTTTATACAGAGTCTGTGCTGATCACTAAATGTATGAATATGACCACTCTTTTTCTTTTACTAAATATACATTTCATATAAACAATTACAGAGTTTAGACAAGTCCTTTGGAAGGGATTAATTTTCTCTCTAACTCAGGGGGCTAAAAATATTTCTATCACTTCCTTGATGCCTTACCCTGCATGGCATCTCTAAAAATGTCTTACTGCTTGTTTTGTTATAGCATAGCAGAGGGCCAGGAAACAACAATGAAACTCAGAATAGGCCAGGATGCTCTTATTGACTTAAGCTGAAGAGTTTTGTTTTGTTTTTCCATTCTGGTTACAAAGCCATTATTTTTCTCCTTTAAGGCTGCAGGGGAGAAGCAATATGGAACCAGTAGAGCAGAAGTAACAGATGCCATTAACTGTACAGAACATGTCTCTATATCACAGGAAACAGCTTTTGCAGGTTCTTCCAGGAGTTCTTACTCCATTGGTATCTGCTATTTTAAAGGAATCCTGTGAAATATTCTCCAACMAAATACTTCCTTTTGTGAATATTTTTAGTTCTTCTCTGTCCTTGATTATTCTGCACCATGCAAAACATATTCTCAGTGGGAATCCCACTAGGACATGGAGTTTTGTACCAATAATTGTTGTACCTATAACTGCAGATGCCCTCCAGCTGTTAGTACCTTATCTAAATATTCTCTATTATTTAGTCAAGCATGTCTGWCTCACAGAGAGTTTTGTCTATGGGGAAAAATACTGTAATCAAATAAAATCAAGAAGAGCATAGGTGAAACCTCTATAAAAGCAGTTATGTGTTGAATCAAAATAATTATTCATTCAAATAAAA
Organism: Eudromia elegans; assembly: GCA_003342815.1. Taxonomy (NCBI): domain Eukaryota; kingdom Metazoa; phylum Chordata; class Aves; order Tinamiformes; family Tinamidae; genus Eudromia; species Eudromia elegans. The sequence goes on along the minus strand of PTEX01000227.1, from coordinate 919,925 downwards.
AAATGTTATCAATCCAGTAATTTTTATCCTCACAGTCATGGAGATGGTAGAATTTATCATCCAACCAAAAGGTTATAGGTTCATTTTTTGACTGATAAACTTTCTGGTCATGTTAAAAAATGTTTCTAGAGAACTTTAATATTGCCATTGGAAATCTRGACACGCTAACTCTTTTCTCATTGTGTCATGTGATTAAACTTGTTTATGCATAAATACCCATTACRTCGTACATGTACAATGTAAATCTATACCCATTACAAACTTTATTGCCTAAATGTTTTTTCTTTTAGAAAATCTAAGGGACTACAGATTTCTTAACGTAAAGGGGGAAAAAAAGCCCTTTTGATTGTAATCTGTCTATGTAGCATTTTACATCCCCAGAGTTGAAAAGAAAGTGGAAATATGTTTCACAGGCATAGTGTGGATGTGAAGAAAAAGTACAATTACAAATAAATTGCTAATAAACACAGGAGAGTATTATCTATTACAAGCTCTCAACCTGCCATCCTAATTTGCTATTATCTGATTCTATTAGCCCAGTTTAATGATGTCTAGTTATAACTGAAATTAAAAATAGTATTTTAAATTTGTGGTGTAGATGGAACACTTTTGTACAGGAATCCTGAACCAACTTCTGCAAAAGARGTATATTTATATTAAAGCTTCCTTTGAAACACAGGGAGCTCTATGTCCATGTGAGGAAGAATTTGTTTGCTGTGAGGGTGACGGAGCCCTGGAAGAGGCTGCCCAGAGAGGTTGTGGAGTCTCCTTCTCTGGAGATCTTCCAAACCTGCCTGGATGTGCTATGCCCCGTGCTTTGGGTGTCCTTGCTGGAGAAGGAGGTTGGACTAGATGATCTATAGACGTTCCTTCCAACCTTARCCCTTCTGTGATTCTGTAATATTCTGCTGCAACTTATCAAAGCAACACATCAAATTTCTCTATAAAACACAATCATTGATCACTCAATTCAAAATTAATAGCAGTTTTTAATAAACATTTAAAAATGCATTTTTAAAAAATTGCATGWCTTAAAAAAAAAATCCTATAGCCTAGAGGATCAACAAGTGCCAATACCTTGAAGTTCTGATCTATACTGATTTCACGAAAGCATTACATTCTAGATGCAAAGCTAGAAAATATTTCAGATGAAAGTAAAATAAATAATAAATAAATAAAAGTAGATTGTTAGGGTTGCTAAATCATCAGACATTAGGATAGTATTTTGCCTGAGGCATACATGTAATCATCCAATTAAAAGAGCATCATGATATAATCTAGTAAGCTATCAAATTCAATAGTAATGATGGGTAAAGAAGCATATGCTCTATGGTATCGAATTAAAAGGAGAAACTTAAGGATTAGAAGGAATGYTGCCAGCAGGGAGGTGATCATCACCTTCTAATCAGCTCTGGTGAGGCCACACCTGGAAGTACTGGGTGCTGTTCTGGGCTCCCCAGGACAAGAGGGACGTGGCACTTCTTGAGAGGGTCCAGTGCAGAGTCACAAATATGATTTAGACACTGGAATATCTCTCCTATGAGGAAAGAGTAAGYGAGCTGGCCCTGTTTAGCCTAGAGAAGAGAAGACTGAGTGGACATCAAATCAATTTGTATAAGTACCTGCGGGGAGAATGCAGGGAGGATGGTGTCAAACTCTTGGTGGTGGCCAGTGACAGAACAAGGGATAATGGGCATAAATTAAAACACTAGAAGTTCCATCTGCATTTGAGGAAGAACTTGTTGACTGTGAGGATGACAGAGCCCTGGAACTGGCTGCCCAGGGAGGTTATGGACATCTCCAAAGATCTTCTTTGGAGATCTTCCAAACCCACGTGGCTGCCACCCTGTGCCCYGTGCTTTGGGTGTCCCTGCTGGAGCAAGGGGGTTGGACTAGATGATCCCTAGACATCCTTTCCAACCTCCATCATTGTGTGATGCTGTGATTCCTATGATTTAATATTCCTTATAGCCTCATGCTATATGCTGATTTTATTTTGAATATATTGTTTCTCTCATTTTCTAACTGAAAATTATTTGCTAACCTTGCAGACCCCAGCAATTAAATCTTTTAATCTAGTTAAAATAGTTTTATCCAGAGAAACTGAGATTCACATTCCTCTCTTCCTTTCCCAGTATCAGTTACTGATGACAGAAAATTCTCTGCTAGTCAGAAAATGATGAATGCACAAAGCATTTAATATGGAAAGTCAAATAAAACTATTATTCAAAACCTAAATATACCTATATATACATATATATACATATATACATATATATAAAAAAAATTAAAAAAAATTCTGATTCTCCAGCTAGATTTTGTGTAACACTAAAATCCTGATTTCTTTCCCATATCTTAAASATTCAATGTATCCACTGTGCTGAAGTAGCACTCAGTGGTCTTRGTTAACCTTGAATCTGAAACTACTTAGGTTTATTTCACAGCCTCCCCTCTCAGAGAGAAACATAACACAATAATGTTTTCTCCAGTCCTATCAAATACATAGCTGTTATAGAAGCTTTAGAGTCAGCTCTCAAAATCATTAAGTTATCATTAAATTATAAGGAAATGACAACCTGGAGAACAGAAGTTACAAATGACTTGACCTACTTCAGACACTTACCCCCTCAAGTGGTAATAGGATTTTTAGGTAAGAAGGCTTGCTAACTGCTAGCTATGTCCTTGAAAAACATCAGCATGTGGTAAGATGGAGCACCAGTGGGCTGAGTTAGGCAGAACAGCACATATGCAGAGGGCAAGTTCTACAAATGCTGGTTCTGCGGGCACTACTGACTAATCCCAGCCTCTAGGCAGGTGATCCAACCTCCGCCCATCCACAGAGCTCTGAGATCTCTCTCATGTAGCTGGAAAGGGATCTTGGCCCTCCAAACCCTGTAAAGTCTGTACTGTTTTCCATGCCACAAAAATGACATGTTTATTGTCTCCTTARCTAACTCCTATAAAGTTGACTTCAMATACCAAAACTTGAGCTATTGAAATGGAAATAGCAGTCAAATGAAAGCATGGAGTCTTGATTCCCCAATTACTAAATAAATTACGACTGCTTCAGTGTGATTTTAACATGATGCTAATTAAATGCAGTGTCACAGAACRTTTATTAGCCAAAGAGGGCTTTTTCCTTGTAAAGCTGTTTGTAGAACTGGTGTTATTAAGTGGGTGCAAGAGGGAAAAATGTCTGTGATAACCTTTGCTGATCCTGCCCTGCCAGCCGCCTTAATGCTTTTAAGGAAGATCTGGAACTTTGTGGGTTGCCCTTTTCCTCCTTTTCAAAGGAAGCATCTGRAGGGAGAAAAACTCTGAAGAACAGAACCAGAACTGTCCATATAACTGTGCTATGGCCATAATAAAAACTGCCCTTAATATACCTTAGCCACCATAAACAAGACATTGCAGGCTGTTGCTAGAGGGGCAGGTAACAAACAATGATGAATCTCTTATGAAATGAGTTTATTGGGAACCAAAGAAAGAATATGATAAGTTGTTGTTATACTCGGGAAAAGAGAGTATGCATTCAGCTTTTGCACAACACTACCAGCCTTTCAAATATTTTAACATTCAGACTTGCAACAAAATGCTTTTGGAAGGAAATCTGTTCCTGTAACATTAAAGGAATAGRTAAATATTGAAACAGAGATTGCTGATTATGTTGAAATAGCTACAGTTTAGATATGTTTTWTTCTGGAAGCACATTCAAACACAGTGTTTACCTTTCCTTTAAAATAAAATTAAGAAAAGTGGACTTGGCAGGTTGTTCAAAAGAGTTTTGATGAAATTTCAAGGTTTACTTTTTCATTCCATTTTTAATTCTTCAAGAGATAGCTATACCTTCAAAACAATTGCTTCTGAGAGAGAAAAAGTCCCAAAACATGACATTTTCTTCATTATTTTTAATGCTTTACTGTGGTTTTGGTGCTAGAGATTTTGCATAGCATTTCAGGTTTTTTTTTTTTTTTAATGTCATTTCAGTTCAAAAAGTAAATGAACTGTGAACTATATTCTGTATGTTCATTAGTGCCACCTTTTGGTCTATTGTCTAGATATTAGAGTAGAAAATGGAGSTAGGCAGTAGAGGACTACTGGATGATCTCTCTTTATTTATATACTGCTGTATGAGTACGCTTAGAGAGGACATTGTGTTGTGCTCTGCCCTTCTAGGAATATTTATCAAGGTCCTAAAAAGCATGCTACATTTTCCAAAAGAGTTCATGATCTGTGCGCAGTAATCCATGCATAAAACCAGGAAACATGTTAAATGTTTCAAAMGTGTCAAAGAATCTCCTCCTTACTGTCAGCCCAAAGATGCTGTACACAGCAAGAAATGCATCATTGTGGCTATTATTCATTTCCTGAATAAGTAACAGATCCTGTTCCAAGAGCATCTGCTCCTGTTGGTACTAGGATCTTCCCATTGGAACATAACCATACTCTGGTATAACTTTGTGAATAGAATGTTTTATAGTTTGCTTTTTTTCTTTCTTTAGAGATTTTTTCTGTGTTTATGTTTTCCAGAAGATTATTCACTGTTTTTTAAAGTATCAAAGGGACTAAAGTGTGACCATAAATACCAGCATAACTGGAACGAATATTTGTAGCTTTTGCTTTTGTAATCACTTAAAAATGATCAGCAGACAGCATGTCTCCRTGGGAAATTTCAACATTTCAGAATTTTCAGAAGATTTAATGCAAAATCAAAGGTGCAATTTTCAAAGTCAGTCATGAAAGAGAAGTTAAAAAGCATGACGATAACATTCGGCTTCAGTTTGAGTTATTTGGGTATAAGAATTAGTATAAATATGTCACCATTATAACATGAAACATTAAATATTGCAAAAAGTTTAAAAAGGATACAGTGTAAATTTCACAATGTTTTTCCAAAATATGTTTTCTAGTCAGTAAATTAACATCTTTAGAAAATMAGACCTTGAGGTAGAAATAAAAGTATAGCACTGAGAAACATCTAGCTATTCTTGATAATTCCTGATAATTTGATCGCACTTTCAGGAAAAAAAAAAAAAAGAGAGACAGTACACCTTAAATAAAAGAAAAACAATATATTCATTCTTTTTTTAATCAATAACTTAGTACATGAAAAATTGCCACCCAGTATTTGAAAACTGTTAAAATCAAAATAAAATTTGACAACATGCCACAAGTTGGAGATGCTTAGTACTTGAAGAGATGCTGTAGGTGAAATCCATGTCGACCAAGCCTCTGAACAACTAGGAGAAATATGTAACCAGAGRAATGTGCTAGTAGTTACTGTTGTGTCCAAATTGCACTTAAAAAGGCACATTTTAGAATAAGGAACCTAAAGATGATTTTTTAGTAAATCGTTAATTTGAATAGGTGCTTAGAAGCCCGTGTATAGATTTACCAATGTTAGCACTGTTTTAGCCACTAGCAACAAGATGATAATATTGAAAGCTAATTTGGGACTCTGGTTCTATTATTTGCTACTCTAATTACTTGCCTTGGTGAGCGGTGAAGCCTGAGGAAAATAAACTAGAACAGCACCACTTCAGGAGACTGGAAAGTCAGAAACTACAGGCTATGTGATCGGAGGTGTTGCTATTTGCAGAAAGAYTTTATATTCTGGGTGGTTCACTTAAAGTGTACTTTCTTTTCTGAAGATATCTTTTACAGAAGTGCTGTTTGATTTCATGACATCATCTTCAATAATTTCCTGGAAATTATGCTTATTTTTCATCCCTTTGGCCTCCCTTTTCACTCAGTGATTCAGATCTGAAGAAGTAATAAGAGAAAGGGAAATTCACTTTGAAAATATCACTTATAATGCTTTAATAACTCCTTTGCCTCAGAGTGAGTATTGAGTTGTGCTGCTGGTAGGAAGGGGGAAGGGTTGCACCAATTAAATGGAGCCCATTGTTATCCTGGAGAGTCTCTGCTTTGTGCAGTAATCATCTAAAGAAAATGGGCAGAGAGAGTCTGTTTAGTACTAATGATGGTTTCTGAGGAAATAGGAGAAGGATGCCCTTTTACATAGTGTGTCAATATACTGTAAAATATCATGCAGATTTTTTTTGTTCATTTAAAATAGACATATATATTCTAATAGAAGGGATCAGTGTATATCTGTGGCTTTCTTCTGATATATAGCATGATATAAAGTAATGTACTTGCAGTTTAATTTATTATTTGCTCCTAAACCCAAGTTACCAATATAAACTATATGTACTAGATGGAAGAAAGCCTTTGCATATCTCTTCCCTTTCTATGCTTAGTGTAGACTATAGAATGGAATTTAATTAAAGTCCCTACTTACTTCAATAGCAGAAGCCTTGTCAGTTTAATTGATTCTCGGTCAAAGTAATATTGATTGGATAAAAGCAAATCCATTTCTCTCCCAACAATTAAAACATTTAAATAGACTCTGTCTCCCTTTTGATGAAAGGACATGAAAGCTCTGGCAGCTGTCCCTATGGTAGATGTTGATCATTAGCAGATGAGTTAATGTACTTTTGTATTGGTACCCATCTTGTTTTATTATAATATTCTACTACATTAAGCTCTCTAATGTCCATCTATTAAAATCCAAATCATATAAAAAGTCCTGAGATGTGCCACTAGATGGGCATCCGGGATTCTTTTCCATTCCAGGGTTAGCTATGCTGAACTCAAGAGAGCATCATTTGTCAAGMATAAGATTTTATTAGAGCAATGCAGTTCTGCACAAATGACAGACACTGGACAAGACTAAACAATTAACATCAGACAATCTACAAGTGCAACAATGCAAAAAAACAGAGTAAAGTTGGAAATATAACAAAACTAAAAATAGAATGCACAGAGCTCTATGATTAAGCCACAGATRGACGGTACAMTGGTGATTCTCAGATACACAGAACRATGACATTTCTTGCCTTTTCCTTGTGCTTATGGGCCGCTTCTCTGGCATAGTTTTCCCTGGATTGTTTTCACGATGCTTAAGCTCTGCCAAGATGATTTAGGTTCTCCCTGGCATCAGGGATGTCCTCACCGATGGGCAAATTTTTGGGATTGAAGATKATGGTGAGGGCAAATCCAAACCATCCATCCATCTGTGGCTAAAAATCTTTTATCCTTCCCAGTCTTAATTCATTATCCAATCCAACAGTACCAGATCACAGTTACACAATGGAACAAATGGCCTTGGCTGATAACCATATGGTCGACAGCATGGTCAACAGAAAACAGTACACATAGTACACATACTCAAAGGATAGCATTAGGCACATTCAGCATATAACCCAATGCAAAGTTGCACAGTATCTAGATGCTTACAGTGTGAATCCGTGGTATCACTTCTTTAKGTTTGCTTCACAATAACAGGGTCATTAGAGGACTASAGTCCACCTGCAGTGTCGGGTTCTTGGCTGTGGTGCACTCAGGGTTTGTTGACCCAAGGTGCGCAACCCAGATCAAACCACTCTTCTATGTGCTATACCATCCAGAGTTCCATGCTTGCCTGTGTRGCACCATTCAAGTTCTTATTACATTCTGAAGCAAAAAGGTTCTATTTCTATCTCTGGACCTCTCCTGAGTACTTTCAGTTTTCAGAGTGAGTTTCAGAGTCTGTTGAGGATGGGGAGTGCCGTGGAYGTACTGCTTACATAAACAATTCAAAAAATTGCTTCAGTGCCATCTTTCAGAAATCAAATCTAATTTGCTTGTAGACAACTGTTCTAACAGATCTTAAGGCCAAAATCTTTTCCTGAAAAAAGCTACACAGTGAATTCTAAAGAAATGGCTGGTCATTTTTAGTTTTAGCTTCCATTTGCCTCCAATGTATCTTTCTAAAACTTTGGTTAGCCTTTGCTCTACCAGTTAATTTGAGGAAATAAAATTTTCTGAGCAGAGAGAAAATCRTGTCAGGCCTAAGGTGCATCTCAGACTGCATGCTGCCTCGCATCATAWCCAATAGATATTTAGAAATGCAACATAAGAAGCAGAACAAGTGTAGAGTGATATTTCCCACTTTTGGTATCTTTCCAGTGGTATAGGAGCTTCTTGAACTGAAAGTTGTACTTAACCTTTGATAATTAAAGAAATTGTATGAACCTCTATGAGAGATACTGCATACTTTTAGTCTCTACAACATTCCAGGGTGCTACTTTTTACACTGCAATTATATATCAGCCTTAAAAAAAAAAAAAAAGTCCTTTTGCTTGCTTTATGTCCACCACGTGATAGTTTCACTGAGTGCTTAGCTCATGTGATAAGTTAATTACAGTTCCTTTTTCATCTGCACATATCATTAATAATCCAGTCTTTCTCAAGCTGAGGAGTTCTGGTGTTTTTACTCTTTCCAAACAGAAAAACTGCTGTGTTCCTCTGATCACTCTGGTTGCCTTTCTCTGCCTATTCTCATTCTACCATGAGTGAAAGTGTTCAAGGTGTGTGTCGCATGATATTTTTATTTATTCTACATTTGCTTCCTAGTAATTCAGTAATATTCTAGAAGTTATATGTACRTGAAAAAATTTTCAAGGCAGTACTATGGCACAGGAACAGAGGAATGCAATAGAAAGTGCCTAATCCTGGCACTAGCCACTTCTCTGAATGTGAACTTGGAAGCATGCAGAAAGACTTTCAAAGAAGAGCAAATCTTATATTGAGAAAGGGTAACCAAAGCACTGTTAAGCTTTCTGTCAGTAGTTTTGTGACGGGAGACTGTGAGGTCTGACAGATTGAAGCTGTCTTTTTGCTATCAGTTACGTATCCCTTAATTGTGTTTCTATGTATGTYGATGATAACATTAGTTTTAAAGCTACTATATTTAAACCATGAAAAGAGAAAATATTTTTAAATGTTTCATTTTGTCTTGGCAAACTGAGGACTTACTCTATATCCTTTATCTGCTGAAATTCAGCGGAGCCAGTCAGTTAGGGAGTTCTGTATGAAGTACTGTTTCCACTATAATGGAAGGGTCTTCTGTAATAGAAGAATAGCTCYGAATACTTCTGTTTTTATGACAACTTTTGTTTATGCTTACTCCACATCAAGAACGTGAATCACAAGGATATGACTGGAGATGCTCACAAATGTGTGCAATTAAATTAAATCATGCCACTGATATTACAGAAACTCATTCTAACATTTTGTTTTGTTCTAATTTAGAATGGTGTGCAGCAACTAAGGTAGCTAAACCTTATTTCTACTCATATATCCAATTTTTAGGACATAATGGCATAAAATCTAGAACCTTGAAAAATATGGCTGATTACTTTTATCAAAGCAGAGTACATATTCTACATGCCTGTCAATCATAACTCAAACAATACAAAATTAACTTAAAATATCATCTTTTAAATTGAAGCCCATGTTTTCACCTACGGCTTTCAGCATTATCTTACATAAAACCTATTTTTCAAGGTTCTAGATTTTTAAAAATGGAATCCTCCTTCTTATCTATTGTAGTAATTTATTTGATTTGTAAGCTGTTGCCTCATGCAATTGTCAGATTGTTTTTAACCTCACAATATCCTTTGGAATCTTTGRAAAAAAAAGAAAGCTCAAGTGCCATGATTTCATTTGCTCTTTTTGTTTTTTACTTTATTCCAGAAGATTATAGATTTTTTTTTTTTTTATCTTAGTTCTAAATTTGTTGGTGTTGTGAAAGTGCTTCTTTTTAAAGTACCTGTGTCTGTTAGTACTATTGCAGAAGTCATATACTGCAGGTGGGATTTCTTTCAACAGGAAATATAAAGCTTCCGAATGCTTGGATGAGATGGTTGTTTATTTTTCATTGTCCTACTAAGTGCCAAGGCACTGTCAAGTCACAAGCATATAATTACAGGGAATTATTTTTTTTCCTTTGAATATCTTTTATCAATCCACCCCCAATTCATGAGTTTTCTATATCTTGGMTAGCAATAATGTAAATAAACTAAAGTTAATGCAAGTGAATGACAGCTAAGCAGACCAAAGAAGAACTACTTAGCAAGCTTTTGTAAATATTCCTGAGCATTCCTAATYAGATCTGAGATTTGATATTATTTTCTGGCAGTAGGCAGCAGTAGAAAGTTGCTGTCCTCTGACATGCAAGAAGTAGTAAATACATWAATAGGAAGAATGGTGGGAGATACCTTCATAATTTTTCCCTACAAATATATCTACTAGTAATTCCCATTATACTTTGCTGTACCACTACCTGAYTTTGATTCCAGATGCAGAGTAGGAGTCCTGTCAGCAGACTGCATTACTGTCTATAGTCTTATAATTGTTTTTAAGTGCGCCTCTAAAATGTTCATTGATATTTTTTAGGGCAATTTTTTTTTAAATAACTCAATGAGAAAAAAGAAAAGGAAAGAGAAAAAAGACACTAAGCAGTGATTATATTTGAGGGAACTCTCCCCACACATCTTTGCTTGCAGATAACTCCCAAGGACCGCTCCATCCCAGGATTCCTGTCCTGCGCAGCCGTATGACTTGACTTCACAGGAGCTCCTTTAAATAGCTTTAAATATAGTAAGCTTCTCTTTGTCTTAACCTTAATATAAAATAAATTCTTTCTTTCTTTTTTTTTTCTAATTCCCTTTTTGGTATTTGATAGCTATATCCTGCCAGAACTCCTAATCCCAATGTATAGGGAACAGCCAACTAAAGCAATCATTCACGCCAATTAAATTCTCTTCATTGGCCCCCATGGGAACTCTTTTATTTATTTATTTATTTTATTCCCGCATTGATCTCGCCACGGCAGAAAYCTGCTTATCTCTTGTGTCACCATGCAGATGAGATAATTTCCATGAGGATATACAGATGGGATTATGCTGGCAATGTTGTCACTGGCACAGCARTACTTTGCAGTCTCCCTGCTCAGAATTTTTCAGGCACACTGAAATTTTTCAGGCTTCAGTCCAAATAGCAGGACCATCAACAACACTGACAGTATCAAAGGACATTTAAGCCAGGCAATAGCAGCATTTCCTTCTTTCCATGCCACCCCTTTCCCAAGAGTCAGTTTCTTATTTGCAGTGCGAGGGAACTGGTTGGTACATGCTTCTCCTGGGAGCTCCTGTCCACCTCTCCACACGTGGCTGTGGCTGATAGCACTTTCTGGAAAGTCCAAGCATGTGGCAGTGTGTGGTGAGATGAGAGGAGGTGGCAGCCTGCCTTTTCTTGGGTTTTGTTAGTGTCAAATTAAAGACAAGGATAAAAGGTTATGGTATGTTCTGTCTTACCTTTTAAAAGTGTATTAATGTTCTTATAGAGGAAATAAATGCTTAGCTGTACCATTATAGCCTGACCTACCCTTTTAAAATTAGACCTGCTGACCCTTTCTGAAAAATATCTAAAAGTACTTTCTCTACTCAGTTTTGTCTATATAGTATGTGTTTGATTATAGACACTTTCCTCAAAGGGAGGACTAGTGAATTCCCGAGGCAATGAAGTCTGTCCTTAAAAATGTGGCTAATCAGTCCTGAGGCCTATTTCAAAGGAGCTGGATCATTCTCTGATGGCTCTAGTCTCTTTGACTGTTCTTGGAACCTAAACATATGCAATACATGGCAGATATACCTACATATTGATATCTGAAGCTGGACCTGAATTCCACAAGCAGAAATTTAGGAGGAAACATGTTACCACAGCAGAGATGTTTCAGATACCCTAGGAAATCTCAAGAGGCCATAGGTGCTTTTCTTTGCTGAACTAAGGCTGACAGGTCATAGGGAAGATCTAGGGCAGAAGTTCCGTATGCAATGATGTTATATCCAACTTTGTGGAACTTCCATATGGTTCTGCTTAGCAGTAAGATACACATATATATACGTATTATTGGCAGCACACCCATTTGGCACCCCTCACCCTCTCCAAAGAAGCAGTAGGCTGCAGTGTAAATGAGTGAGGTAAAGGYGTATCTTCACATTACTGTGTTGTGGGGGTGTGCTAAGGGCATCTCCTGAYGGTTGTGCCTTCACTTGTGGTTCACAAGACAAGTGGGATCAAATTCCACTTTCAAGCTGCTCAGCAAAAAATTAGTGCTKCAAAATTAAATCAAAAAATGCATCTTTGGTGTTTTACTGGCTGATTTATGTGTGACTATGCACAACAGAAAAAGCAAAAAGGATTTTGACCTTACGTGGAGCTGTAAATTGAAGCAGGAATAGCTGCACTGTCAAAACAAATGCCACTACGAGCAGACTTGTCTCTATATTAGATATGAGATTCAGGATACATAGCCTCAGCAGTATGTAGTCATTGTTTTGGTGCATCCTATTGTACACCTCCATAATTTAGTAAAGGATAATTTTTTTAAGCCCTTCTGTCACAACGGATCCAGGGAGCCAGATGTGTCCAACATAGGGCATTTTTTAGAATCCATAGAGTCAGTCTGCTCTGAATTACTGCTGTAAATCAGACARTCATTCCAAAGCACCCATTTCAAGACAGTCAACCATAGCCAATCATTTATCTCTTTCTCTCCTGATTACCCCTGGTTATGTTTAGCCTTGTCTCTGGCATCCTGTCTCACAGTGATTGTGGTGGCTCCAGATGACAGTTCTGCAGGCCTTTCTGCCACGAGCTTAATTCCTGCCATCATCTATCTCCATGGCTTTGTGCTTCTGAATGTCTTAATCTCCAGGTCCATTTTTCCTTGGGGTAAACATCTTCTCCAAGATGATTTCTTTGCTCGCTCGGTTCAAATCAGAAAAGTGAACGCTTTCTGTAACTATGATTTAATCTGACACACGCAGCCATATCCAACTGTTGTTTTGTATGGAAAGACATTTCTTATTCAAGTGTATTAATTCACTGAGGTAGGTAGTCTATATTATTTTTTTACTGAAAGAAATAAAGTTGTGGTATCCTGATTTTAAATTGTGTGTGTCTGAAGTGTTTCAATCAGGGAAATTGATATATTGAAAAAAAAAATTTTTTGACCTAAAATACTTGTTTCTTACTTTCAGGCTTCTGGGGGCAAAAGAGGTCAATGATGCTGTATCCATATTTTGCAATGTTTTCAAATTTAGCAGCTATTGCTGAGGTTCTTGTTTGGTATGAAATTATGCCACTCCATTGACTAGAGTTAACCAAGTTAATTCTAGCTGAGCATTCAGTCCTCTGTTCTGACTGCAGAATAAGTGTCACTGGGCTTTATATTGCAATGCATTAAAAAAAAGCAGGAGATAGACAGTATAAGAATAAAATCTGCTACACTATAGGTTTCTTTTGCTTTTACAAGAATAAGAACAAGGCAGTCATTGAGTTTTTTTGGAAGAAAAAATAATTTAAATTATTTAAATTTTTTAAATTAAAATAATATCTGGTATTTTTGATGCCATGCCTTAATGATAAAGGTTGACGAGATAGGCAATGTTTTGTCTTTGTGAACCAGATTAAAGAGATGTGTAGTTTCAAATCYTAAATAAACTATATCAAAATCCTTATGTGGGTAAGTTAGAGAGTGAGGAGGAGTTCAAACCAAAGAAAAGAAACAAATTTTTGAACCTGTAACCTAAAGCTATTTTCTACAAGAACCATTAAAAATCGATACAGCTCTGAATCCTGCACTGGAATAAATGGAAATAATAGGTGTGAGTATTGGCCTGTGCATCTAGTACAAAACATCTCACAGAGATTATTTGTTTCATTCCTGTGTAGGCATCAATTTCTGACTACACTATCTTTTAAATTGTGCAAATGCATTCTCTTGTAAAATTTGGCTCTAATGGGTTTCTATAGAACTCAGCAATAAAAGCTTGCTCTTGGATTATGTTTGTTATTAAAAAAGTAAAAGCACAGAAAAAGCAAACCCCTCCAGCCTTAGAGAAAGTCTTTATTTCTAAAGAAATTAAAGAAATGCATTTTATCCATAATTTTGCTTTTCAAAACCAAATACACATATTTAATCTGGATGACTGTTTTTGTCCTTCCAAGGTTTAGTTTTCTAAGAGTCGATTTTGTGCAAGGATAGTATGGGAGGCTTCTGTAGTCACCATTCTCCTTGATTTCTGTATGAAATTTGCTCACTCTAGCAAAAAATTACCAGAGCAAAGACTTAGACAAGGAAGTTAAATTCTTTGCAAGTCATTCCTCACAGATGCAGACCAAAGTGTGCCTAATCTGGCCCGCTTCAAACTAATTATGTTACAAATGCAGGACTACAGACCCATGGGGAAGTAGCAGAAATCATAAGTACCTTTTGAAAATTGGCACTGTCAGTGAGGTGCAGAATTAATTGATAAAAATATTTTCATAAGCTCCCCCTGAAATATGGTTTTGTACTGAAGTCTGCATTATAAAGACTGTGTCTACATTATAAACACATAGTCCAGTTATTAAGCAGTAGCTTTCCTATGGTGGGGTTTTGGAGTATCTTTTAACTCAAATGAGTATGGAAAGGCAAAGAGATGAAGAGAAAAACAATATGGCCTTCAAATAAAGATTAGACAAGCATTTGCCAAACACAATTTAGATTTGGTTGCTTAGGTTCTGGGGCAGTGGAACAATGGTGAAGCATTGGAACAGGTTACCCAGGAAAGTGGTGGAGCTGCCATCGCTGGCAGTGCTCAGTAAATGTGTAGGAACATGATTTGGTAGGCATGGTGGTGGTTGGACTTGATGATCTTGAAGGTCTTTTCCAAATATAATGATTCTATGATTCTATGATTTGTCAAATGTTATCAATCATGTTCCTTATGTGAGCAATARTGCTACAGGAGCTGTCAATTTTGAACCCTTGGTCATCATGGCACTCTTTCACTACTTTTGAAAATGTGACCTGTATTAAAGTGATTTCTATGACATTAGCTGAATTCTGTGACTCTTTGGGTGATTCACAAACTATACATTATGGTAAAAATTATAAACCCTAAGCCTGAACAGATCTGTCTTCTAATGGATTGTTTTAGTTACAATAAATGTGATAAACTAGAGAAAAAAGAACTTTGAAARAGTGCATTGTTTGTACTGCCAACCTGTCATCAGTTGCCTTTAACAGGGAATCATTTTTCAGTTTATCATTTATTTAACAGACCTTATACAAATGCCTATGAGACAATTTTAGATTAAATTTTAAAAGTATTCTTTTTAACCTCTGCCAAAGAGYACCCAAAGCAGTGACCATCTGCATGGTTATCTGGATGGCAGAAATGTATAGGTCACAAATGCATTACATTTATTGGATAATTTATTCATTCCTGGACAGGATTTCACAGAACATTCCTCCTGTTACTTATCTAAGAGTCTTACCTTGACAGGATTTATTGTCAGAAGTAATGTCTCATGAGGCTTGTTGYAGACCTGAATGACAGAACTGTAACAGCATTACATCTTTCCATCTTCTCTCCTTCAGAAACTCTGCTTCATTCAACAGGAAACAGTTGATATGCCATATGATCTGCAAAATTAAGGTTATGTCAACCTGTAATGCCTATGGGAAATACGGACTAGATGAAAGATTGAAGTCGCCTTTCACCTTTTACTCAAAACATTATCCAATCCTGTCTAGAAGAAGAAACTATTTGAAACTGCCTATCTATCTATCTCTCTGTCTGCTTGTGAGCTTTCAATGAGTTTTCAGTTGGTTTTCAGTTTTGCTTTACCCTATTGCCTTATTGCAACAGCATATACAGCGTACCCCACTCCAAACTTGTATCCTATTTGTGACATCTATCACAGGCATCCACTTGCTCAAATATTAGCTAAATAGACAAGACGGTGAAAGGGTATAAATTATATATTTGCTTTTACWTTTCATCTTTTTAATAAATAGGACTACTGAGAATCAAAAGTGTTTACCCATGCTTTCAMAGTACTCTAAAACAAAGTCACAAACTTTTAATTACGAAGCAATCATGAACTTCTGGTAACTGGCCATTATCTCAGTAACAAGCTGATTTTTTCTTTCTGTTTTACATCACTTGACTCAAAACCTGATTGGAAGCAAAAAAAAAAAAATAAATTAAGGGGTCTCAGAACACAGATCTGATACAAATTTGATAATAAAAACAAGATGTCTCGACACTCCAGTTCTGGGATATTTTCCCCAAATATGCTAAACCACAAACTTGCTGTAGATTTTTACTCTAGATGCCCCTGCTTAAGCAGGGGGGTTGGACTAGATGATCTGTAGAGGTCCTTTCTGTGATTCTATGATTTTGTCTATTTAATTTGTACTTAGTGTAACTGCTAAAATAGGTTATTGCAGTTTGAAATTATCTTTTGCTGATAATAGTGACATTAAATCTGTGTGTGATAGATACTTCTTACATACACAAATATGCAATAAGATACATATAGGATTATATCATTAAAAGCAGGGTGGACTGATTTGCTCTCTTCCTTATCATGGTAGGGAGAGTTTTCTTTATTGAATGAGCCTATTTTTTGTCAGGACCAATTTATCTTTTTCTCTTTTGTTTGCCTGTCTCTGTAGCTGTTGTGTTTAGAAGTGAAAGATATCACAACAAGAAAAGAAAATCTGACCTTTATCTGTAATATGTCGCTATTCCAGTACACTAAATTGTTTSAAAGCACACACATCTGCCTTATTGTCTCAAAAATATTCCCCTTGATTTTTCTGTTTTGCCTACCCCTACTGTGTGAGACGAAAGGAAGATGCATTTTGTCATGTTGATTTCTGTAAGTATCATGCAGGTGTCAGTGCTATAATGGAGCAGGTAGTCTAAGCCAGAAAAGAATACTTACACTATATAATTCCCAGAATTATAAATAGCTCTTCGTTTCTACAGCATAGATAATAGTTATTCAGTGTCCTACAGTTTTTCTTAGGCTTTTCTTCAACTCTTTAAAAATAAGTATTAACAATAAAATGATCATCACATGGTCTTTCTTGTTGTCTTCATAGATAAAATTTTCAGGCAAGTTTTTTTCTTTTTCCTTTTTTTTTTTTTTTTTTTTTTTTCTTTTTTAAAGTAAGGATGCTTGGTCTTCCTTCCTCTTGATTCCTCTTCCATACTCCTTACTTATGAATTTAGTCCACTTGAAGATACTTAGCTTGACAGTATCTCACTGCTAGACGAACCTTTCCAGCCTTAATAACTCCGTGTTGATCACTAAAGTCAACCTCCTCTAGAGCYGTATCTGGTGTCTTAGCATTTCTGCCATTGAGATCTGACCAGCTTTCCTGGCAGAAGCTGTCTCTGCTGTCTGGATTCTTTCTCTTTCCCATGTGTTCATATTGAAATMACATGAATAATCTCAGTTCAAAGTAGCCAAAAATTCAAGATGAAGTATTTACAGCAAATCAATTTCTGTGATCACTGGCACAAAGCTTTATCTTGTACCACACATTGCCATACTCCTTGATTCATCAGTACAGATAACCAGATAATGTTCACAGTATGGTCTGTCTGGAGACCAAGCCTCAGGAGCTTCAAATGGAGCTGTAGTGAGAAGCCTCATTTATTTATGCTTTCCCCAGGCTTTCTGAAGTTGGCATGTTTTTTGTATCTTCTGCTGATGTATAACATAGATTCATATTGTTGTGTGCTTAAAAAGGGCAGTTGTAAAAKGAGAATTCTGTTCATATCAGGTGGTGAAGGTCAGCTTTGCAGTGTTCCATAATTTGTTAATTAAATCATGAGGGATTTGTTTGGAATATCTAATCTGCAACATAGACTATCTAAATATAAATACATATCAATCACATAGATAGGTAGACTGATACACACAGATAGGTAGATTGATTTATAGAGATCTATGTACTTCAGGTTAGATGGTTCCTATACTGAACTTAGAGAACCTTTTTTCTTCTTTTGACAAAATCCTTTTTTTTTTTTTTAAGTAGAATATAGAAAATGTTCTCTTCTTAAAAATAATTAAAACTGCTCTTTCAATCTCTAATTAGCTCAGGTGTGAGGTTAGCAAGGCATTGCCAAGTTTCAAGAAACAGACTCAGCAGTCTTAAAAATTACTTATTTTTTCACAGCCTTCCTGCAATTTGGAACAACTCATACACAATTAATTAGGAAGAACCAAGAAAGCATTATACAGTGCATGGAATATGTCAGATACTTGATGAAATATTTTATTATTTTTCTGGCTGAAGTTTAAAAATAAGTATGTATTAGGAATAGGGATAGTTTGTAATCTGCAGAGCCAACAGATTACAGTAAAGCAATTTACATATGTTTACATGTTTATATTTATGGAGATAAACCTTAGTATATGAGGATCTTCCCTCTCAAAGGAAAAAGACAGACATGATAACCTCTAACATCCACTTCAGAGACTGTAATAAGTAGACCACGCAATAAAGAGTCTGTGAAAAATGGGAGTATTGTCCCCTACTGCCAAAATGCATCAGCAAAAAGAATCTCAAAACCCATAATACCATGTACAAATAGCACATAGCACACTTTGCTTTTTATCTGTCCTTGTGGAGTCAAAGAAGGATAAGCATTAGTATGTGTTAGTCCTTCTCAGACCTTGAAAAACACATTTTATGAAACAAACATGTCTTGGGTCTACACAATTCCTTTTGGAGAATGTGTTATATTTTCACCTGCATCTTTATTCCCTATGTTCCCTAGGAACAAAAGGTTCTAGAAAGCACCTGTAACCAAATAAAATTCTTAAGAGCTCATTTTAACAATATCATATTTGCATGGAGAAGGAAACCAAGCTTGATATGAGGCACAGGTCTGTATAAGCCTTCAGTGTGTGTGATTCTGATAACTACTTCAGGAACAAACAGAAATGTTCCTGGTGGCCAACACTAGTCAAAGATTTTCCTTGGCCAGAAATTAAGGAGAATCTCTGAACTCTAGGAGTTCAAGTAGAATTTATAATAACTGGTAATGCTAAAGCATGACAGTCCACAAGCTCTCCTGTGAGCATGATCTGAGAAAAGGTCAAGAAGCAAGAAGCTGATCAGTATATAGAACATTCATCACCAYACCAAAGGGAGCTGCTAACAGGCAGTGGACCTGAGTCACTAGACCTTATAATTTCTCAAATTCTTTTTAATGAAATATGCACTTGGCAGTAGCAGGCAACAAGCTGTGGCATCTTCTGAGGAGAGATTTTACATCACTCAGAGAATCAGTGCATGCACCGTTTCCTCAGTCTTGACCTCAGAAAGAGGAGACTTAACAGATAGTCCCTTAAACCTCTGCAAGAAGCACTCTCTCATAATAATTTTCCTACCCCTTACTTCTTTTTCTGTGAATGATTGTTCTATTAATGATTCACTACTACTTACTAGACACTATTTCTATGGTTTGTTACAGGCAAATGAGTGTTCAGTTAATGGAAATAAGTCATTATAGAACAAATGGATTAAAACAAACAAAAAGACCAAAATCTTGCTACTGGAGTAACATTTTAAGAATTATTTTCAATTTTCCAGTCATTTACTAGGCAATGATAATATTATTTATTTATTTAGATTATTATTTTCTTAAATTATACTGAAAATAATCAGTGCTGATTTTATCCATAATGAGAGTCTTTCTCTGAGACAATTTATTTGGAATTTTAGTCCCTAGAATAGTTTTGTTTCCTGTGCCGGTAGTATTTCCATTACTCCTCCATTTACTCCATGTTCAACATATGTCATTATGCATCTATCTGAGGAATATAAATTATATAAATACCTAGGAACTTTCAAGAATTAGGAGAGAAAAAGAAGCATTTCCACAAGATCAAATTATAGAGCAGATACAATTTCAGGAGGTATCTGTCTCTCTGATCATGGTGTAACTATCTATTTAAATTATGTCATCCAAATAAAGAAAAAAAAGCAAACAAGTATATTTTCTAATTCCTTAATAAAGAACATGATTGATGAAAAATGTACTTTTCTATCTGAAAGCTCAAATGAATCAAGATTTTTGATTCAAGTTTAATGAAAAGTCAGGCAAGTACAAGGCTAAAAAGATAAAGTGCTTTTTAAATGCACGATTCAGTGTGGAATGTAGCAGGTACTGTACATTATGTTTTTCTTTATTACAAGTTTCTAAATGCTGGTAAATTACTTAAAAAAAACCAGGAAACTGWAACAAGTGATGAAGTGTATTGAACTAATGTTATTTGGCTGCCGAGTATTATGCCTGATTCTGAATCTCTCATAGATAGTTTTATTTGTAAGCTAACAATATTCTAATCTAGCTCATTTCACTAAGGCAACATTCTGTATAAAACTATGATAATATATAAAAAAAAAAACCCAGAAAACAAAAAAACTGCTTTTATGATTGCTTTACCTTATCCTATATACCCTCTTCAGATATATAAGCCAGGTAACAGGCTTACTCAAAAGCTAACTTCAGTTAAGTAACTGGCTCTTTTTAATTTCTTCCTGTTTAAGAGGTAAAGGTCATATCTCAATCCAGGTTAAAATAGCAACTCAGCAATTATTATATTATGAAAGAGTTTGATGGTATTAAAGTGAAAGAGTTTGATGGTATTAAAGTAAGGAATATGTAATAATTGTAAAATATCTAGGTTTGGAATATCCATTTAGCTTATAAATGTAATTAGCTTTTGTTTCTTCAATTCTGAATTTGTAAAAGTGTAATGACAGTGTTTCAGAGTGCTGTGATCATGCTTATTTTATCAGAACTGAGCATTCATTCATATTTATATTTTCTTGTTAAATGCACAGTTGTTAAAATGATTTTGTAAATAGCTAGCTAGTAATAATGACTATAAACTGAAATTCTCAAAAAATCTGAATGAATTCTCAATTCTTTGCTATTACTGTAGTCCACAGAAAGTATGCTAAAACTAAGAAATCCAATAAGGCATTTCATGGTGCTTCTTCATTACCTGTAAAAAAATAAAAATTAATAAATAAATAAATAAATAAATAAATAAATAAATAAATAAATAAATAAATAAATAAATAAATAAATAAATAGTAAACCTGTGGTGAAGTCTTTAGGAAAATCAGGAAAACCTTAATAAACTGTCTGCTGCTTTGCTAATTAGCACCAGTTGATGGTAGAGCCTGTTATGTTTACTTGTTGAACTTGCTGAAAATGCTCATATAATCCATATGCTTGATATATGACCTCTGGTCTAGTTTCCAAACACATCTCAGTCTCTCATCAATCATTACCAATCAAAACATGTCAGTCTATTCCCAGTTAGAAGTCAAAACATCAATTTTATGAAAAATGATGTGGTTTTGACAATCATTTTTCTTATGCATAAGAAACAAACAAACAAAAAGTGACCTTTTGAAACTCAATTAAACATTACTTATCCCTAGTATCAGGAARTTGGTTGTTCTTCTAAATGGTGCCATTCTGGGTTTTCCTAATTGATTTCAATAACCTAACCTCTAAACTACTGACCCTTTTGCAATAGGAATCTTTCTTGCATGAAAATGCAATAATGGGGCACTATCTTGTACGCAGAGCAATTTCAAGTCGTAGTTAAAATCACAGTTAAACTGTAATCAAAACAGTTTTACATAAATCATGCAGGCCACATATTTTTATCAGGAATCTTTAAATTCTCAAGTACTTTGATGTTACCTAAACTGTTTTCTTTTTTGACTTTAGTTGTCTTGGATTTTTAAGTCAGTAAACAAATTGAAGGAAAAAAAAGAGGAAAAGAACTTAGGGCCACTAGGAGGCTTTCTAATTGTACTCTATGCATTTCAGTTTAATTGAGTTGAACAGAATTGAATTTAAATGTGCTTAGGCCTAAGAAGTCTATTCATTTCAGTGTGATTTTTCATATCCATAAGTATTCTAMTTACATGGTCCTCTTGTTTTTCCGAAGAATTGAACAAAATTCCTTTTGTAGGTATTAAAGGATGAAAGTGTGGGTAAAAGTTATGTATCACCGCCTGGAAAATGATTGCTAGGTATTGCACATGTTGAAATACTGTATTRTACATTACTCAGTGTTCTCAGTAGAAAAATAACATTACTCATAATGAAATAATATCATAAATCAAGTAATAAAAATAACATTAATATCAAATGGCATTCACAAATTAAAGAACAGTTTAAAGTAACATTTTGTATATATGAAATCTATGTTGTAACAAAAATATGTTATGCAGAAGCCTTATGGTCTCTCAAAAATCACTGTTGCCCATGAGAATTATAAAATTTTATTAGTTCATTAACTATACTTTAACAAGCATAAAAATGTTTTTTCTCCTTTCAATAAGAATTGATAGAGATTCATGAAAAGTCTCGTCAAAGCTCTCAAAGTTATATCAAGACAAATATTGGCCATTTAAAGATTGTTAATGTTTTACTGAGGGTTAGAATTATCACTTTGTAAAATTTAATTCTTTATTTCTAATATTTTCTCTTATTATTCAAAATTCTATCAGGAAAAAAAMCATAATTTATTTTGCACTTGCAATATTTTTCCATTAGTTAATATTCTATTAATATAGCTCTCATTTTATAATCACTTTAAAAAAAAAACTCACTTAAAAAAAAAAAAAAAAAGAAAAGGAAAAACACCACAGATAGGAGAAAGGACCCAATCACCCATGGACAGCCACTTCATAGAAATTAAAAGTTGAAAAACCAAAGCCATAATGAAAATAAATACCTGCAGAAGAATACAAAGTATATTTCATGGCCTTTTTCTCTGTGTTATACATTCTCTAAAACAATACACTTCAATGTAATGGAGTTCAAGGGTGCACTAATAAATGCAAATGCAGATAAAATAATGATGACTCTGCGATTAAAAAAAAATTGAAAACAAATGACCAAAGTATTATTTTCCATATATTAAAATATAAATGATTTAGAAAGGTAATTTATAATAAAAGGAAAGAGAGATACAGATGAGAACCTCTTTATCTGTATTTTCTTAAGTCAATACAAATTTTCTGTATTTGAAGGTAACTCTAAAATGGGGAAAAAAATTGTTTAAAAGTCAAAATTATAATCTTTGGACTTTTACTATAATTTTTTGTCACTCAGAAATTTCAAAATATGTGAATCTTACAGTAGTGTGTCCTGTATGTTTCTGAATTTGATATGACACGTACCTCCTTCATGGCAGTGGATACCTTCCTGATACCATCTTRGTGACATACAAAGTCTTGGCAAATAGAGGTATTTTATTGTAGATAGCTTTCAAGGTCAAAGGAGGATTTGAATCATATAAGAACAAATTTTAGAAGTTTTCTAGTAACACAGGTTATTAGCTTACAAGGTTATTAATTAATTAGAYATTTATCATCAATTAACATTTTACATTTTTTATTTCAATTATAATTTTGATGTATTCAAAAAAATCTTGGAATTATATAACTACTTTTCTTTATGCTTCAACATCCTGTTTTGATATCCGGGTCACAATAAGCATATTCTCTCTATATATGAAGCTTTGTCCTAGTTTCCTTTCATATTCCTCTCACTAATACTAAAATTACCCTTCCTTCATCACTCCAGAGGTGTTCTTCCTCATAACCTTATTTGTACTGTTTTGAGGCAGTCACATGCAATTCTTTGAACCTGTATTTCAAATCATGTACCTAATCATGCTGGAAATTCTCCCTCTCCCCCACCTTACCAGTAACAAATTATAAGAAAAACAGAAAATTACTAAAACCTATTCCGCCAAGGCATTGCTATCCTGTTACTTTTTCCATCCTTTTTTTTTTTTTTTGTGTTTATCTGTATTTATGACCTCTTTTAAATAAGTATTTTATTTCTTTGTTGAGCTGTGTCTGTGACGTTATCTGCAACTTCAGTTACCTTTGCATGCTTCTGATTCAAAAACTGCATATGTTGCGTTATTTTATATGCAGAAGGACCAAAAAAAAAAAAAAAAAAACAGTTAGATTTATATTGTGTGTGTGTGGGAAGGTTGTGTTGTTTTGTTTTGTTTCATATAGTCATGCATATGTGATGAAATGGAAAAACTTTTTATGCAATCTATTCACATATGAGGAAAGAAGTGCTAGTACAAACATTCAATATAGTGAGAAAAAATGATATAGCAGATCATTTTGTGTGCAACATGTATCTAATATATTATCATATTCTATACATAACCTTAAAAAGTAATAGTGGAAGGCAGGAGACACATATATCAAGAAATAAGGGCACAGAATGGCTCAGTATAATAGGCAATCTCCATATTCTTTGTGCTGTCTTCTGGATGGGAAATTGGACTCCAGCGTTTACTTCAGTGAACAGTATATTTCCATTCAGAAATTAAWTTTTTTTTTTGTCAAATCTCTGTTCACTTTGAGTATGCTCCTAGACTGCTTGAAAAATACTTACGAATATTGATCAGCTGGAAGTGCCAGCTTACAGTGAAACAAGTGATAAAAAACACAGTCATGTAAAGACTCTTGTAAAGCAAAATAACAAAAAGTATGACGAAAAAAAGCAAGTGACTGCCACTGCTTCAGCTATATATATATATWTTTTTTTTTTTCTGAACGTTTTTTTTTCTGGTCAAGGGAGCTGTTTWACAGCTCTTTATATCAGTGATCCCAGTAGTCATTTTCTGAGTAGTTGGAGGGAAGTGCTTGAAGCCATTAGCTTTCCTCCCCCAATCAGCTGAACAAATCAGTTTTGATATTTGCAGACGGCTTGGGGTCTCTTAATCAAAGTCTGCCATCAATTTTGCSTCATTATCTGTAGTGCTCGGAAATGTGGCTGCTGGACTGGGRTAATTCTAAAACGTCTGGTTTGTAAACATGAAATGATTCCAAGGAGTGCTATTTGCCTATAAATAATTCAGTGTGGCAAGGTTTAGCCTGCCTGTTTTCAAGACAATAGGATTTTATACCTCCTAATAGTCAATAGACGTGTGTGGAGATAAGCAGCATTTTTCCTGGATAATCTTACCTGAGCTCAAGTGTTCAAGCTGGTTAAATAAGATGATCAATTGCAACAGGTGCAGAGTCAATTTAAAAAACAGCCACAAGAGCAAGCCTTTAGGAAAACTGTAACAAAAGCATCCTTATTCATCTAAATTCAATCAATATATTTTTCTCTGCCATCCAGCAATATCCAATCATATTTTTCCCAAAGGTGAGCACTAGAGTCTAATTTAAACTCCTTAAGTACAGCACATACTGAAGTATATGACTTATGTCAGGGCTAATCAAGAGGCGTAAGCCACAACTTTGCAACATTATCATGGATTTGAAATGTGTTACATGGTGTAAATGCTGGTCTGAGCATTAATGATGAGGAACTGAATGGAGATTCCTACATCCACAGCTCATGTTCCCTAACACTGTTTACTGCACAGGCTTTTTTTTCTTGGCTCACTTTGTGCTGCTTTGGAAGAAATTTAATATATGCCTAGAATTAAAGTGGTTAATATGGCTACTATTAGAGCAATAAATCTCCGGTTTCCTGATCCTGGCATAACTAGGACTGTCTCCATATAATAGAGCCCTAAGAAATAACTTCAGACTAGGAGTGAAAAAATTCCAAGAAAAAAAAAAACTGTTCTTTATGCAGCAAAATAGGTGAAGTCTCTTTTCCCAGGGATTTATGTCTTGTGTGAATTTATGCTTGCCTTTAAGGCTGACAATTCTTGTTGCTGGAACAATACAGTATAATCATATATGCCTTTTTTAGTAATGAAAACATGCCAAGAGGTTCAGCACGGGACAAGAAATCATCAAACCTAGTCTTTCACTTGTTATGAGCAACAGCAGAAAAAWTACTATGTAGCTGGTGGAAACCTGAAGTGAACGACACCTCCTACGCCCACTAAAATTCTTCTCACAGTCTATCCATCAGTAATGAAATTATCCGTAGTTTTTAACCTCAGCAAGCAAAGCCCRAAAAAACAACAACAACAAAAACAACTTCTAAAAAATCAGAAAGAATGAGCTAAAATCTTCCTGCTTACTGATGCTTTATCTGGATTTCACTCTGCTTTCCACATAATGAGAATATGTCCTCTTGCAGCGGAACTGTGCATACAAGCTATAATTTTCAAAGGTAGTTAGGTTTCATTCCAATGGAACCTCAGCAGCCAGATCTGAAGTCAAAGGAGGTCCCTTTAGCATATGTAACCTTTAGCTCCAGGTCATGATGGTATACTGATTTCCAGTCATAGGAAAAAAAAAAATGGGGACAACACTCAACACATGGACAACACTCAAAATTAATTGCAAAATATAAGAAACATTTCTCTTCAGATTTATAGATTTATTTCTTGCTCATTTCTATTTTTACTGTTAATGAGCATGTCAATGTCCCAGCTACTGAGGCCGTAGTTTGAATACTCTGTTTGACATTTAAATCTGTAATGCAGAGATAGTCACCAATGAAAGAAGGCATGCACCTGCTGAAAACTGGCAGACTGAAAGTCTGTACAGCTGTATTAAAAGCTTTTCAGAATATTCAAAATCATTTTTTTGCCAGTGCAATTCATGAAAAATACAACCTTGCCCAAGCTCATATATACTTCTTTCAAAGTGTGCTTGCTCTTGGGAAGGGACAAACCTTATGTAAGGGTAGTAGTAGTAGTGTAGAGCTACTATGCTGGCAGTTCCGTGACAAGGGGCTTTCTAGTACTGTGTGACTGGTACATTACTTCAAATAAAAAAGCCTTCTTTACTAAGTTAGACAAAAACTTTTTAACTTTTTCAAAATTAGTAGCAATAAATATTGTTTGTGATAAAGCATGACTTTTTTTTTTTAAAGAAATCCTGATTTTTAGAAAATATCTAAACAGGATGCAATACCTAGAATATGGTAGTTACTTTTCCTCTTTGTGCATCTGACCATTTTAAATAAAGTTCCAAATATTTATGTGCTAAAAGCATATTTGTGTCATTTACTATGACAGTGTCAGAATCACTGATTTGTTGATTTTAAAACAAAGAGGCAGCTCTGTTGATGTCTGCTCCTATATATATATCACTTATTTGATTTCACGCAGACCTATGAAACCAGACTTTATTTTATTGCATTTAAGAAGACTCCAGATTCCGCACTTCATAAATACTCTTTTTTTGTTTTTATGTTCGCTTAATCCCACTCCAAAATCTTCCACTCAGGAAAGGTGAATATTTTTATGGTCAGAAATAATAAATTTAATCTTTTGTCTTTGGATATTTCTATTTAAAACACAAGTATCTCTATGTAAGTAAATGAGCCAAATGATTATGGGTAATTAACTGGTTGGATATCTGCAAGTAATTGTTAAAAACTCATAAGCATTCTGTGTAAGATTATACTATCATTAAATCACATTTATAGTGTATTAAAAAGTCTTACTGCAATTTAACCAAGCACATTTTTCAGCAGTTCTTAGARTAATGTTTTCATGGAGTGAAAATAACTGGATACCAAAAAGCTCTTTGATATAGCAGAGAAGAGTGTGTAAGAGCCAGTAACTGGCAGTTAGATCAGAAGAATTCAAGTCAGACATAAGGCACAATGTTTTAGCAATTGATCAGAGATTGGGAGTCCTAAATTCTTCACCTCTAGAAGTAAAGGAGAAATCTTTCTGAGAAAGAAATGCGTTATATAAACACATATTATTGCATTCACCACAACAGTATCTGTGTTAAATTCTATTGCCTATACTGAAGAAGACTTTGTAATTTAAGATAGAATCTTAACACTGTGGAAATAGTCTGTGATTATTAACAGAGTTCATCAGGGGTTTTTTTTTTTTTTTCTGGAACTGTCAAATCTGTCATTAAAGGTTTTCTAAAAGTTACATGAAATCATTTTTACTTATTAGAAAGATTTTTTTTTCCAAAAATGTCAAGAATCCTAGCCAAAATTTGCTTATGTTATTAATAAATTTCAGAAATATGTCACATARGGAAAATGAAATAATATCTTTTATTAGTCACTGGCAGATGCTATATTCTGGAATGATTAACCCCAAATGAATGCACTTGGTGTATATAAGATATATTAATCAGCTAATCACATAGTCCAAATATTTCATTTCTTCGTAAATTGATGCTACACCTAATCTAAAACACTCTAAGAAAAACTATGCTAATTTTGGATTTCCTCCTCTTTATAGACAAGGTAAGAGTAAGAAAACAAATCCCAAACTTTTTCACCCATAGACCATAATGTTGATTTATAAGTTGTCTAATAGTATTCTAGAAGAATGCCTCATTGTGCAGGATACACATCAATATAAAAAGAGGTCAATTTGTTTTGCTTCATTAACACCCTATGATTTCTGATCATGGTATTCAGCTACTGACTGCTGCATAGGAGGACTCAAACGTAAACAGCAAATTGATTCTAAATAAAAAATATTCTCCTTGCTAGTTTCTTCATATCTGAAAGAAGCAGTAATTTTATATATATATATATATGTATATATATATAAAGAAAAAAGGATTCAAACAATGAGTATAAGATCTGACAGTTCAGAAATGCGTTAGCCGTATAAGCAAAGACTATTTTTAAAGCCTTTATTTTGGCTTAAGTTATCCTTACTTATATATCACTTTTATATTGATAGTTTTGTATCTTATAGGTAGTTATAGTGTGACTTTCAGTAAGAAAATTTATATAAAAAATTAATATTCGTTCCATCGATAAAATTATACCAGATATACTATGTATAGAGAAAAAGAATGACAGAAAAGGTACTCTTGACTGCTCCGCTCCAGAGAAGTTTTAACAATTGCAATATTACCAGCCAGGGCTGCAGTTAAATACATTTGTAAGCAATCATATATTAGTGAGATCTTTGACTAATAGTCTCATCACATTTCAATAGTATTTCATCTTCAACAACTGGCTGCTTTACAATGAATCCTGTTCACTCACCACAGGATATAAATTTGTATGTGTGTGGTTTGTGTGTGCATAGCTTTGAAAGAAGAGAGTATAATCAAAACAAGCCAGCTGTAATTAACTAAAGATGGTACTGACAGGATGCAGCTTGGTGGAATAAGTGAATGGTTCTCTTTTAGGTTAATTGTTAAAACAGTGCTATCAGTAATTCTACCTGAATACATTTCACAAAACTTTTTTTTTTTTTTTCTTAGCAAATACCTGCTGCCTCAATATGGTGGGCTTCCTTACACTGAGGATGGCAGTGTCATTTATTGATAAGCTCTTGCCATCTGTTCTAATGATTTATTCATACTATGAAAAAAGCAGGTGAAACTTGAGAATGGAGATAAATAGCAATGGATATGTGCTGAATTGTGCTGTGATTGCGCCAATGGGTTCAATGTTAATGCTAATGTTCAGGCAATTACTATCATTCAAATGACATCTTCACGTGCTATTATATGGGCATAAGGTTCAAAATATTGAAGGTATAATGAAGATCTATTTTTAGGCAAGTAATGATTTCCATTCTGTGTCTTCATACATTCATATCTTTTTATGAACAGTATTATAAAAATATTTATATAGTTTTTGGCCTTTCATATGCAGCAAATATTCAGGACAAATTCTGATGAAAGATCTCTGCACCAAAGATTCCAGGAAGCAGTGGGTTTTTTCTTATTTCTAAGTTACAGAATTGAGGTATTTTCTTCCAAGTTACTGAGCTAGATAGAGCTTTGGTCACACCCTGTATAGCTGTCCATTAGAGGCCTGCAAGACAAACAATTAATTACCTGCATATTTTATATATCAACTTCCTTAATTTTGATTCCAGTTCTATGATCCAAGTTACCAGTCAAAGAATAGGAATAGATTTTAGGTGTACTATACCACCATCTCATTAAATAAGGATTTACATCACTTACCCTGCATTTGTCCTTGTTGAACTTCATGAAGTTCCTCTCTCCAACTCTCCAACCTGTCCAGGTCCCTTTGGATGGCAGCACAGCCCTCCGGAGTGTCGGCCATTCCACCCAGTTTGGTGTCATCAGTGAACTTGCTCAGGGTGCACTCTGTGCCCTCGTCCAAGTCGTTGATGAATGAATTGAACAGCACTGGGCCCYGTACTTATCCCTGGGGGACACCCCTGGCCATAGGCCTCCAACTAGACTCGACCCCATTTATCATGACCCTCTGGCTCTGCCATCCATCCAGTCCTCGATCCACCTCATTGTCCATCCATCTAACTCACACTTCCTGAGCTACTCTTTTATTCCTCACAGAGTAAAACAATTTAGGTGCTAGTAAGCTGAATATCAGATAACTGTCTTAGCTAAAACAAACTAAAACCAGCTCAGGCAAAAAGAACAATGGAGTGCCAGGTCAGTATAAATCCCCTGGTCTTCCACGGGCTGCAATAGAAGTTGTACTTAATGAGACCTAGATAGCCTTGCCAGCAAGTAATTAACCATTTTGAATGGTAATGAACACCATTACAAAAGTAACAGTGATTAAAACTATATTAGCTTTCTCTGGGATTTTCTGATGTAGATCTGATGTAGATCATCAGTTATTATTGTTAAGCAGTATTTCAAAATGCTTGTATTAAGAGCTGATACATGTATGAAATATCTTACAATTTTTTCCTGGCAGCTGCAGCATCCATACTGTCATGTTCAAGTTCACTATATTAAACAAGGATTTTATTTCTTAATCTATTTTTTTATTGATTAATCTTTGACTATAGAGTAAGCATCTAATGTGTTTTAGAGCTCTTTCCAGGAAAATGTAAAAGTTTCAAAGAAACAGCACTTTTAACTTCCCGGTAGGGATTGATGATTCTGTACTGGAAAATATTTCATATTTGGACACGTCTTTCAGATTATTCAGTGTGCATTTCCCTTTTCTTAATAATCATCTCCTTCTCCTAGTTTTTGTACTTCTTGTATCATCAAACAAATTACCTTTCCCTGAACATTTATCCGTCTTGAGTAATTTTAGATTTTTCTTATTACTTCTGTCCCATACATTATTAGTTGTAATTTAGCAAAGGCATTTTGAGCACCTGACTTCTCATTGCACTGCCATGTGTTGTAAATTATAAAGAAGACACGGTACTCAGTGTAAGAGGATTCAAGATTATTTTCAAATGCGTTCCCCCTGGAGTTGTTCCTCTGACCTTAATCATTGTTTTGCTCTTGTCAGAACTCCTCTACTTTGTCTTTTCGTTCTTGATAATGAAATAACATCTTCATTTCTGACACTTCTGATTGAAAATCCATGTTTCACTTCTTTTTCTTTGTCATAAGTAACAAAATGGTGTTAAAGGGAGAAAGACTAATATCTCTGAGCTAAGAGTGTTGCAGAAACACTATGGAGAAGAGAGACCTAGAGACAAAAGGTTGAAGTCAACTCAAACACCTGTCTGACAGAGAAGGTGACTGCCACCGAAGCTGCAAGACTTGACTACTTAACTGGAAAAATATGTTGGATCAGTTATGGGGATCGAAAAGATGATAGTTAGATTTTTTTATTTCTGCATTTTAAAACCAAATTTATCAAGCAGGATCAGAAAACTTTTTTTTTTTTTTTTTTTTTAAATGAGGTCAACATGGAAAAGAGGAGAAAAGAGGGTCAGAGAAACATTTTATACCTCACTGTTCTTTGCATAATTCTAGATTTTGTTCAGTTAGTGGCATGAAGTTATGATGGGAAAACATATGGCTACATGCTTAGCAG
Organism: Eudromia elegans; assembly: GCA_003342815.1. Taxonomy (NCBI): domain Eukaryota; kingdom Metazoa; phylum Chordata; class Aves; order Tinamiformes; family Tinamidae; genus Eudromia; species Eudromia elegans. The sequence goes on along the minus strand of PTEX01000227.1, from coordinate 888,471 downwards.
GACCATAAATATGGTGGAATTTTTTTTTTTTTTTTCCCGGGGAGTTTCTCTAGTTTGAACAGTAGTTGCACTGGTGGTGTTTAATGAATCAAAACAAAGCCTGGAAGGAGCATCCAAGGGCTGCAGCAGTGAGGGTTATGGGAAGGGTAGAGGCTGTTTTCACCAGCACTGCTAGCGTAGAAGTTGTTCATCAAACACCATCATACTGGGCTGGATAATGCTCAGTATAATGAAGGGCTGATTGCTGTTTTGCCCTCTAGTTATATGAGACAATAATAATACATCTTAAAAGAGTAATAGATATAGAAGGAAGAGAGAGATAAGTGAAGACCTTGAAATGGCAATTGCATGTAACAAGAAAGAAGCAAATTCCACTAGAAAATAATTGATTCATCAGGGACCATTAAGTGCCATACTCACAAGCCAGCAGGAAAATCTGCTGCTGCTGTTTCCAGGTGCCCCTGAAAGGCCTAGAGTGAAAGGCACATTCCTATAATTTGTGTTTTTATTAGGCGAAAGAATTCATTTTCACTAAGTTCAAGTATCCCAATGGTATGGGAAATTTATGTGTCTATATTAAAGACAGGTTGCTGTTTATAACACGTAGGACTCTGAGTTCCATTAAATGACTATGGCTTATTAAACAAWGCAAATACTAGAATAATACAAAAAATCATCAAGCATACAGATACATTCCTGTAGTTTTCCAACGTAGTCAAATTTTAACATTACATGAACTGCCTTATGGAGTTTTCTGGGCACACATATTGAGAGGTGAGTTGAGGGTCTATTGACACTGTCTATACCATGAGCAGTTACGCATGAGCTCTGGAGGGAGACAGGCGCCTTGGGAGCATAGCGCAGTGTTGGTGTGGCTATGTGTCCACTTATATATCTTATTTTACAAAAAGAAACCACTTCATTGCACAAGGACAGCTTCTGAAACAGAAATATTTTGTGTCCTGGAAAAAAAAAAAAGCTTTATTTTTTCTATCCTTTTCAAGATGTCCCCTTTACTAACTATTTTTTATGTGTCACAGCAATATGTTCAGCAAATATATTTATTTGTCATCATTTTATCGCACAATTTATACTTCTGTTTTCAATTATGGCAACTACTAAATTAAAATATTACATATATCAGTCATCTTAGCATATTAAAAAAGCTATTTCCAGGCCTTTAAGAAGTTTCTTTTGTCATAGTATAAAGGAAAAGAACATGTAGGAAAATGTTATCTGCAGAAAGAACAGAGCAATAGTGGTACATCAAGCAGCAGGTTTATGTTGTTTCCACCAGGGAACTGAAGAGGGAACATCTTTAACTATTCACTGGTAACAATAACTAACTCATTTTTAACTAATGTAATTAAAAATCCAAACAGTAAATTTAAATTTAAATTTAAGTAGAGATAAGACACAATTCTCTTTTCTTAGATGTACTCTGGTACCTCTGAGCCATTAGGTAGTTTCTTTCCCAGCACTTTTCCTAGCACTAAAGGTAATGAAAAGCTCAGACCTTCCTAGGCTCTATAAAACCTTTCATTATTTACAAAGGGTTCAAAACTGTAGTTGAAATTTTCTAGTGAGTTGGAGTAAACGATAGGCATTTATTAATTTCAAACTACAATGCTAGGATGATGCCTGACATTTCCAAATTAAGGAGGAGGCATTTCAGGAAGCAGAACTCAGAAGGGGTTACCAAGTAAAGTGATGATATTTTAAAGTCCTTTTTCCCCTTCCTTTTCCTTTTTTTTTTTTTTTTTTTTTAGTTCATGATACTGGAGTTGAGATGTAGCAGGGAACTACCTTCACACAAAACATAAACACATGGTTGACAAAAAGAGGTATGAATTTTTTTTAAGGATGTAAAAAATACACCTCTTGAAGTGTCAAGGTTCAGCAAGCTCTTTCAAACACTCTTTCAAACATGAACCCAATTTAGTCTTTCTGAAAGTCTTTCCACCCAGCCACCTCGTGTCCCATACACACAACTTAGAAGTTCTGTAACAGGTCTACAGTGTCTAGAGTAATTGTACTGTGTGTTATTCATCTGTCTCTACTGAATCAATGACAGAGTCTTCTGTTTGTTGGCCGACAGCTGTAACATCATTATTAAACTCTCTGCAGTACCCTATTTGAATCAATAAGGGGCCAAGAGGTCTTGACAAGCTATATTTTTTGTAGTATTGATCTTGATGACCAGGCTGGTGCCCTAGAGTCTAACAATTGATTCTAAGAGAGAGAACTGTCAGATTGGAGGCCAGCTTTGTGCTATTAAACACATTAGGATTTGTAATTAAAGAAAATGTCAGACTGACATATTTTTCATGATAAGCAACAAAGTTTCCTAATGCATTAAAGTATACAGATGTACCAGAAATATATGAACTGAATATCATTTCTGTTTTGATAGTCTAAATTCAGACTGACATCAGGTTCACTAACATTCTACTATTGTATGGAAACGGATGTTCTTCTCTTTCTCTTGGATTTAAAAGTTCAAGACAAGTAACTTAATCCCTTTAGTTAAATGAACTGGCTTTTTCAGGTGTATTCACTGTACTCCATTTTCAATTAATTATTCTGAATTTCAATCAATGGTTTACAAAATATGTTTTCACACAGATACTCCAGGTCCTCTGACCTGTACTTCATCACTCAATGATTCAGCATATATTTGTGTGTGTGTGAATGTTTGCATGTGTATACATATGTGTGCATGTGCCTAGTCTTCATATATTTCTCAAATATATTTTGCAATGCTACAGCACTTGTTCCCTTACCATGAACAGCTGTGTGTGAAGATGTTTACTACTGACTTTTAGGAATCCCTTAGCTACATTTAGTTTAAAGTGTAATTTAACATGGTTTAATATAGTTAATGTTATTGAATTATTTTACATAATTTTAGAATAAATTATTTATTTATTACAGTATTCTGCTGTGTGGTCAAGTTCCAAAAATAGAAACTGATTTCAAGTAACCTTATAACTTAATAATCATACTTCCTAGTCCCTTCTGTTTTAGTTGTTATATATATATGTATATCTATATATGTTTTACTATCAAGCTACAGATTTTGTTTGAAACATATTATATACTGTAAGAAACCTAGTAAGAGATAGCCTTTAGGTCAGAAAAGAAAAAAAAAAGAAAAAAGAAAGAAATAAAGGAGAGGAGAGGAGAGGAGAGGAGAGGAGAGGAGAGGAGAGGAGAGGAGAGGAAGGTAAATTGAAACCTTTATCAAGGAGTTACTGGAAAATCAGAATGCTTTTGTTTAGAACATGTCTTTTTTTAAGAGAAAATCCATTTTCACAGTTCTCAACATCATCATTCACTTCATAAGAATATCCTCAATCTTTTCTTCAACAGAAGTTTTGTCTGAAAGCACACTCCAGTGGAACTTTAAAATATTTTAAAAATTATTAAAAGGAATTTAAATGTTTTAGGAACTAATTCATTAGCTGGTTCCTCAGAAACTTGCATAATACAAACACAGTAATAGTATGTTTCCTTTTTTTTGGGCTGTGAATACTAGCTCAGAATCTTACAAAGTGTAAAGGAAGAAAAGGAAAAAAGAATATCACTAAATAGATATATCTCTATATAACTACAGACAAGAAACATATGTGCTTTACTATAAAGTTTTAGTACTATTACAGAAGTGCATTGGCTCTATATTTAAATTTTCACATCTGCTGATCTTAAAAAAATATAAAAAAATCTTAGCTTTACTTTTCTTTGGTACATTCCTTTGACCTAAAAGATATCAGATTTTTTTTTCCACAGGCAAAGCTTTGCCAAAGCTAAAGAGAATTAAACATAATAAGTATTAAAAGCTATTAAGATTTCACATAATTGAAACACTGAACTTAAACAATATTCCTGCTTTCTTAAATCTCAGAAATTATTTTCTAATCAGCTTGCACATTTCCCATGGAGTTAGACTTTCACAAAATTTATATTTTGGCTTACACTGAGTCTGCTTTAATAAAGTGCACTTCCTCTGCAGGACTAAAAACAATCACATGAGTACCTTCCATAGTGCTGCTAAAGGTGATAAACCTGTATGCTAATACTGCCATCATGTTTGACTATTTCCAAAATCTCCCATACAAGCAATCAAGCCTGCTTGTTTTGACTAATAATTTTTGAAAATTAATTTTTGAATGCTTAACTTTTTTTATGTAGTGACTTGAGATTGACCATTGAAAAAGCAGGAGGCAATATKTATGAAAAGGCCACACTTCAGCTTAGCTAATGTCAGAAAAGAGGAATACAGAGTTTGCCTTGATCAGTTGTGGCTGAAGGGTCATGATTTGCATGACTTTGAACACCTTTATGTAGGTAATAGAGAATTCTTTAAAAATGTTATTTTAAAAAATCATGGTGTTATGAGAGTGATTAAAATAATTTAAGTGGCAACAACGATGACAGAAAAAAAGAATAAAAAAGAAAAAAAGTTCTGTTTCTCTTCAGTCCAGTTCTTTTTCCACAAAGGCAAATGAAGTATTTAGATGGCTATTAAAAGATTTTCTTCCTTTTTGATCTTCAAATCAGCTGAGGAAATATTGATTTGAAATATTGACGTGTAAAAGCTATCAAACAATACAATGTTATGATTTCTTGTGTAAACATGAAGATGTACCTATGTAAAAGTTCATCTCTAACTTTTAGCACTGTATCATTCATTAGCAGAATTAGTACTTAAAAATCAAATTATCTTAGGACATTCTAGATGTGAAAAAGCATAGATATATGGCACAATTTTTAAATTTGAAGTAAGAAAGAACTATACACTACTATTTGCATTTTAATATCTTCCCTCATGACCAATCTAAGAAGTGAGATATGTCACAAACTCAGACAATTTGATATGCCAATTGGCATGATCAAAGAAGATACATAGAAGGGACAAGACAAAACAAGCCTGCTTTCAAATTAGAACTGGCTTGGTCAAAACAAGTTGTGTAGTCTCATGCTGGGGGATTTTAAGTTTGATATGCAGTACTTATCTAAGGCTGAATATGGATGATAATCATACTCCAGGTAATTCTATTTATAAAAAGTACAGGAAGTGAGGGTAAAAGCAATACTTCACATTACTGATTTCACAGTAATCTAATACAGATTTAACGGGAGGGATTATTTTGAATAAATCAAATTTTCATCCAAATATTAGTGCTATTTTATGTCCTATTCCACCCATAGGCAGATGTTTCACTGCTTCAACTCCAATCTAATAAAAATATTTTAATTCAAGAAGGTTTAATTGAACAGAGTAGTACAAAATTTAGGTTTCTTTTAAAGTAATATCAAAATTGATTCTCTTTTTAAATTGTGTTTTAAATTCTTAGCCATATCCACTTAACTTCATAGGTGTATTTTTAATTGATTTTATCTAGTAAAATCCATAAATAAAGTGTCTTCTGATTAGGAAAAAAAGCTCATCCCTCTGTGAACAGGGATCATTTCTTTCACTCTGCCCACTGCTATTGTTAGCTGCYTACACAAATTAGGTGGTAATATGGCTTAGGTATTGATTGCTGCAGTAATGGAAATTCACAGACTATTATCTTTTTTGCTTTGGATAATGTATAATACGTTTATTTAAGTAGTAATTATGTTAGAAARGAAAGAATATCTCCTTTATATATATAGTCTGTATGAAAATGATGCATGCCAATTATCCCATACTCCAATAAAGTGCTGATATTTTAAAATAAATTAGCAACAAGCATGCATATAACAAACACTTATTTGCTCAGATGGCTTACATAAAGGAGTAAGATGTGTTCAAATTTTACATCCTGAAACTCATAAGCCTCGAATATCTATATGGTATTTAAATATTTATAAACTAAGTATTTTTGTAGCTCTAAGAGTCCTTTTGTAGAGTTAAAACTCTTTTTTTCTACAATTTTTTATTCCTTTAAAACTCCAGAAGTCAAATATGCAAGTATATTAAATTATAGGCTTTTTTTTTTTCTCTCCAAAAGAATGCCCCAAACAAAATCCAACTTCCTTATAAAAATCCAAACAAAAAGCTGGCAATAGTTTGTTTGGGTTTTTTTTTTTTTGTGCACCCACATTTGCAGGATATTTTCAAAAATAGTTTTGAGTCTGTCACTCAAAAAGGAAAAACTAGTTAAAGAAGCATTTCCTTTTAAGAAGGAAAGCTGACTGAATTTTAAGCAGATGACCTGCTGCTGCTGCTTCGCAATTCTTATAATGAACCTACTGTAGATTTCATTCCGGTCTCCTAATGTGCCTCAACTTGTTGTACATAAAAGTGTTATAAATATTGATGGCAACTGTTAAATATGATATACTGTTCTATGTTAGCAGCTTAGCTACGTAGGAGATAATTTTTCTCTTTGGGAGATGTCAGTCAAWCATGAGAGGTCCCCTGTTCTGGAATGGAAAAGGAAAGGAGATTGGAAAGAGAAAATTGATAGACAAAGCAAAAGAAGAAAAAGAAGAAAGGAAAAAGAAAAGGGGAAAAGGAAAAGGGAAGATGAAGGGAAGGAAAAGGGAACATATCAGAGTATTGATTCAGAGCAGCAGTTCAATTTTGCAGTAAATACTCTGATCATCYGAGTTTTCTGCATGTATGTTTAGTTTACAGGGCAGTTTTGATGTATACAACACTTTACTTTTGAAGCATGTAAAATGGCAATTTCCACTCCAGGTCTGTGGCAAAACAGTTTTAGCCCCCAGCAGAGACATAAGGTCAAGCAGTTGCTCTGTTGGAGAGCTTCAGAGCACATGTCTCCTACAGAAATCCAGAACAGGAGATTCATCTACCCTAGCCCAAAGCAGTATACCCGGCTACCTAACAGATATGTTTAAAGACGGGTCATGTAAATACCGTATTWTAAAACAGAGTTTAAAATTCAGAAGTTTAACCTCACTTGCTTTTGTTGAGTACTAACATAGGTATTTGTTTGCAGCTTTGAGAAGAATCTGTTTATTGACTTGCTCTTGTGAAGGTACAGTTGAGAAAACAATGACGCATGGCCAGCTTCCAGATAAACAGCCTGAATGGTTCGCCCTTTCTAAGCACATTCAAGTTGCAAGTTTTGTTGTGGTTTRCATCACAAGATGAGAGACTTTTTTGCTTGGTAGCATATCTCCATGCCCTAGTAACATGATGATTTTTTAATAATGTATCAAAACAAGTCTGAATATTCTGGACACTAGTAATAAAAGTCTCATTAACTTTGGAACCACTAAGAGAAAATGAAAAATAGGAAAAAGAATATGAGAAAAAGAATGGATGAAGTGTGAAATGTGTTCAGAGAGGAAAGCAGCTTTATCTGAATCTATAAAGAATACTTTATACCCCCCATTATAGTTTAGACTTTATTCCAGTTGAACTTTTAAGGTACATGGAAGAAGCAGAGGGAGTAAGGAATGGAGCAAGGGAAGGAGTGAAGGATGAAGRAAGATAACTATGGCACCAGGCATGAGGAGAAAACACTATCTAGCCAAACTCCTATCTGTGCAAGAGGCGGTTGCTTTAGTCAGAGCTCAGCTGAGATCTGAAGCTCATAGTGATGTAGAGARGGGAGGAAGAGGGCAAATGGAGCACATCATGGCCTCAAGGTGAGGGAAGGAGTTTGAATGATTGTAACGCAGCTCCTGTTAAGCAGATCTGCTGGAGAAAGGGGAAGGAAGAAAGGACTCCCTGCTGCATGCAGTGACATATGCTTAAGCAGYCTTATCTATCCATCAGTAATTTTTTTAACTCTTTAATACGTTTTTATTTTTGCACGAAGTAATATTAACACATGGGCAAAGCATTCTTCATTTCTTATGAGACTCAAAGTATGCAAACAATAACAGGAGAATTTTCTTCTTTTTATTTCTAAACTTAGTTTAGACAAAGCCAAAATATGAGCTCACACCTCAATTACTGGGACTGGTCTGAAATGCCTTAGTTAGGAGGTGCTGCATGCATGCTGTTTGTAACTGCATTTCAGTTGTACCAAAATAAAACAAGCTACAGCTATTATGCTCCCATACTATGAACCACTCAAAGATTGACATGCAGGGCCGGTATTCTGCTGCTACTAGCAATAATAGTAAATCTTGCCATTGGTACCGTGGGAGATGAGAAAAGCAGTGAGGAGAAAAAAGTGGGCTTTGGCATGAGTTTAAAAAGAAGTTCTAAAGCACTTAAAAAAGGTGACTTTGACATTTTTCAAATTTAATTACCTTCTCTAACATCCTCTTATCTGAACTATTGCCCTCAGGTGTGGAAACATGCTATTGCTTTATGATATCTTCGCTTCATCTTGTTTGCCTTGTTTTCTTCTGACTTCCCTGCTATTTCTTTTCCTTTGTACACACATGCAAGTGCACACAGTATTTGTGCTATACCTTTTTTCTTTTCTCTCACCTTTTCATTTTTATGCAATAAATACTGTAACAATTTAATTCCTTAGATTTTAAACTAGATTAATAACCTGGAATGAGCAAAATTAGTTAATAGTACTAGGTTTTTTTTCAAGAAAAAAAGAAAGAGAAAAAAACCTACAAATTGCTACCRAATACATTTTGTATCAGCAAGGAAGTTTAGGCAGAAAATATTCATTTCCTTTTTTCATGTGCTTGCTATGGCACTCCTCAGACAGATCCAAGAAATGGGCAGGGAGCATACGCCTCCCAAAAGCCTCTCATGTATAGGATACAGTGCCGAATACTCTTCTGAACCTGTGCATGTGCATCAACATTTATGGATGTTGCAGACATGCTGTTAATTCATCTTTTGCAWTTTTTTTTGGTCAGAATTTCAACATGGCTTTAACCAAACTGATTCCTAACAAAGGATTTTACCGTGTTTAAGGCATTCTAAGCACACAGCTCCTGCCAGAGCCCTTATTCATAAAGAAATGTATTCTGCTCCTCTTCCCTGTATCTTGATCTGACTGGCCCTAACATGTATTCCTGTTTTAGATGTCATTTTCTCCACCTACATTTAACTTGCAGAGCACTGAGGTGTCTATGTACCAATTCACAGCACAATTTACTTTTTCCGTGGCTTGACAAGAAGGTGCTCCAAATGAAATAAGAAACTTASAGTAGCTGCTATTTAGCAACAGAGCCCTCTTAACTTTGCAGTAATCACAATGCTGCTCTCAGCACCTTTGTCCCAATGGGAAGACACTTCAGTTACTTTTTGCTCTTACTGCTTGTTAGTGACAGGAACTGTGGATCTCAGGTCTTTATGTCTGCGTTACCTATTCTGTTGTACAAACTTATTAAGTAATTCTGTTTTCCTTGCGGCTTTAATGGCCCACTCTGCCCTAATTGAAGCAGCATTTTCAGAAAGAAAAGCACAGTGACAGGCGGGAGACTTAATTTCATGTACTGTTTAGACAGTGACTCACTGTTTGACTTTCTGCAAATCACTCAGGAGGTCCAAATTTACAAGCGTCTGCACAAAGTTTAGGTGTCTTCGTTTTCTTACCTACCGCAGAGGTTTTTTTCTGAGAGGCACTGAAAACAGAGAGTGGTGGTTAATAGCGGTTGGGACTGCAGGTGCTCACCACATTCAGAAATTAGGATAACACTAAAGGTCTTAAAAAAACCCAGCACTTGCAAGCATATATTTTTAATGTTGCCTTGAAAAATAGGGTTTGCATTTTCTCTCTGCAAATAGAGAAAAATAACCTCCACAAGTGCTGTTGACTGGAAAAGCTTTTTAGAAAGGACTTGTGCTATATCGCCAAAACTTTCCTCAGACATGTTAGTATTATTAAGATATGTATTCYGGAAACAGCACAATTCCACCAGATGGAAATAACCTAGCTGAAAACTTTGACTCTGTTTGTTAGACTGTGGCTGTTTGCCAGGACTTCTGATAAACAAGATTCTGTGTCTCCTCTGCATACTGATCCACACTATCAGATACTCTATGAGTCAAAACAAAAAACGAATTAGTCACAATTAGTCTCCGTCATCCTGGAAAATGGTGTACATCTGTGAAGAATCATTTGTGGCTAGAAAGGTGAAAGAAAGCATGCCAGTAATTAGACTTGAAAATAAATGCTTTGCCACAATTAAACAGAATTCAAGCAAACAGATGTAGCAGCAGTTGAGCTCAGAGGAATTCATCGTTAAGATTGTTACTAGTGTTGGCAACCGCAATGTCAGTGCGCTGGTTTCCAAAACATGTTATTCTACTGACAGTGACAGCAGCAGAAGTGCAAGGAACAACATCCATGAGAGAAAGGTAAAGCAATGCACCCGTTACCAGGATCTCACGGAAACTGAGTGTTCACGAGTCCACCCTCACGCAATAAAACTTGTGCTAAGTTTCCTTYTCCTATTAACCATGTTTTACTGCATGAGGGTGAGCCTTGCTTCATGAAAGCGGATCTAGAGATGAAGAGACTGTGACAAATTAATGTGCATGAAAAAAAGGTGAGGCTAAGCTCAGTAGCAAGGTTGTAGCTGTTAGCTGTGATCCAAAAGAGTAAAGTCTTGAAGTGCACAGAGCTCCTCCACTCACCTTCCACCYATCCCCAGCCAAAGCTAGAGAAGCAGCAGAGAAAAAACTTATCTGCTTTTGGAGTTGAGATGGTGACCCTGAAGTTAAGAATATAAAGTTAGGAATTAGTTCCACCTGTTGAGTTTTGATTTGCAAAATCTGCTCCTTAGCAATGGGCTTCTCTTCTGCTGAACTCTACTGATTAGTGGAGATATATACAATTACAACAGTCATTTCCTTTGGCATCTGCCACTGGTGACCTTTCACTTGTTCTCGTTCTCTCTCTCTCTCGTTCTCTCTCTCTCTCTTTTCTCTCTCTCTCTCTTTTCTCTCTCTCTCTCTC
>PTEX01000227.1:826031-877560 GCA_003342815.1 Eudromia elegans | reverse complement strand
AAAAAAAAAGAAACCAACACACCTCCTTTCCCTCTTGGAAAATGGACATATATTTTATTATGAAAAACCTGAGATATACTCAAGTAATTCCCAGTGCTGGGAATTACTGCTCTTACAGTCCCTGTTGTTATTACAATATAGAGGGGAAGAGAGAAAGAGACTCCCAGGGTCATGGCTGTTGTTTCTGAAGCAGGAGRAGGAGCAGGGATATATGTTGTGCAGAGGTAGGAGTGCTAAGGAGGACAAAAGGAAAAGTGCTGAATAAACCAGCTGAGCCCTCTATTAGACTTTTCTCCATCTAGGAGTTCAGATTTTCTGATGGAACAAGTTGCTACATCTTTTTCCATGGTTCTTGGGGCATTGGGAGCTGAATATAAACCTATCTCAGTGTTCAGGAACAGGCAAAACCATTGGTTCAGCAGCACATTGCTCCCATGGGTCAGCCATGCCATAAGAGAYGACATGCCTGTGTTGTGTGAAAGAAAACATAGAAACTGGATGTTTACAGAATTAGGTATCTCAATATGATTGCTCATAATAATATCTAAGACATTTGTATTTGTTCTTGATTACTAAACTTCTATTTATTCTACTCTTGAACTTCCAATCAGCTGCCAAATGCAGAACACATGGTGTAACACTGAGCATTCTTGCTGAACTCCTGTGTATCCTACTCATGAGGCTGCATTCTTTTATTCTTTTATTCATTCTTTTATACCATGGTTGTCCCGAAAAAAAAGTTCCATGACATGAAAACAAGGTGCTCTATGTTTATATTTAAGATCTTGGAGACACTTAATCAAGATCCAAAAGTTTCAGGCTAGTGAACATCAAAATGTCCTTTAAATTAATATATAAACTTGGTTCTATATATTTAAAGAACTTGCATAACACTCTCCATCTCTCACTACCAGACTGATAAATTATTAAGAAATTAATTTTACCACACTATTTAGCCCAAGAGAGTGTGCTTATATTTGGAAGAAATTTTTATATTCCTATATATTGAATCTATTTACTACAAGGAATAGACTAAAAATCAGTCTGACATGCATAACTTGACACTCCGAATGTGCACTCTGAATGTGTTGCACCTCATCCTCATGTGCCTGCGAGCTTTGTGCCTGTAGATAAGAAAAAAATCACTTCTGCAGGATTTGGCTTTTACTTTCTAAGTGAACTAATTTGCATCTTATGSTTTTAGGTTTGGAATTGGACTCTGCTTCACTTGAGTTGACCAAAGTAATGCCCATCACAGAAATACAGAAATGCTTTCACACTTTAAATGAATCAATAGAAAAAGTCACTTAAGTTCTGTTAAGCTACATATTATAGTCTTGATCCTTGTATGGATAAATTGAAACCAGGACAATTTAAGATATTCAGGGCTGCTCTTACATTCAAGATTGTATGTGCAGAGAGCTGAGTCCTCTTCCTAATATCCGGCCAGTAAAGATAGAAGCAATCCATCCTGGATTCCACAGGGAAACAGACCAAAACAAGAATTCTGGATATTTGAAGGGACTATGTAAAACTTACTCTTATCTATTCCTCTCTTCCTGTTCATTCACAATCTCCTTTCCCAAAACCATTCTTAGTAAGTTTTACTCTTTCCCTCAAACATCCAGAATCCTTCTGTTTGTCTTGTTTTCCTATGGAACCCAAGTTGATCCTCTGCAGATCTATGCCTGTAGTTTCCGAATAGTCCATCTCCAATTCCTGGAAATTTTTATTTTTTTCCATTGTTCCCCTGTGTTTTGTTTCAAGTTTCAACTTTTAATTACCTTTTGCACTGAATAGGTCCTTGTTTAGATAACTTACTTGATTGGAAGAAAAGCTCTCACACCTCACACATCCTTACAGGCTTCCCTGTAGATGCAGCCCATTGGATCTTCAAATATTCCTGGAGTTTCCTCTAGTGTGAGGTACATTATATTTCTGAGAGGAACTTCCTTCCACACAAATGATGCTGGCCTGACACGTTTTTTTTTTTCCCCCAAATTAATAGGAATTGCAGGCTTATTTGGTGTTGTAGGAAAGAAACTAAGGAAAGTGGGAGGAAGCAGATCTTATTTGGCCACTTCAGGAARCTAGATGAAATTACTGAATAGTCAGATGAACCAACGGTAAATACTTCTCTAAATAGTACTGCATCAGATTGTAGTATATTTGTTTAATAACCATAGTTGAATGTGAAAAGACAAGTCAGCTACCATGGAGTTCTAAAGGAAAATGAAGGATATGGTGGTTCAGCACAAAAAAGAAACTTTAAAAGGGTATCACTTTTTTATAAGAAGTCAAAAAACGGAGAAAGATCTATACATCTTTCAAGCTATTTTCTTCTAGGTCTCAAGCAGGTCTCAAGCAAATGTCTCTCCAAACCTATAACTTTATCACTAGTTGCTCTTCCTAACATACAAAAATTCACTGGTTCTTAGTCACTAATGGATACATCACCTGTCTTGTCTGAGGTTCATTGGGAGACTTCCTACAGTGAGCTATTCTTCACTGCTTTCTCACACAGCTTTTCTGTTGTTACTCCTTCTACATCTTTCTTCTGCTCTAATTTCCTATTCACTCTATAGTATAGTAGTCACAAAAAGGGCAAAAGGAAAAGACTGCATCTGGAAAATTCTGAGGCTTGTAAATAGCCACAGAGAGGTCTGAGACCTTTGGGTGTAATGGGCTGTAAAGGTAAAAACTGTGGTTTATTGTTTYTTCCAGTTACTGAGACCTAATGGCTGTCCCACCTTTGGTGGAATTCAGTGATCTGCAGATTTTTCTATCTACTAATTTTGAATAAATTGCTGTTCTCCTCTTTTTTCTTCTAATGCAGAAACTAATTCCTAGTTCCACTTTATTCTGCAACCTTTAGTGCAAAATTATTATTGTGACATTCAGTTCAAAGACAAAAACAATTCACTCTGTTTTATTTTTAAAAGTAAAATATCCCTTTAAAAATGAAATTTGTGACCATTTGTAGTGAAAAAAAGTTATTCCTATTCTTTCATCTTAAATTAGATTCTAAAATTGAAAAATATCAGTGCAAAGGCATATGGTTGTGTATGCACATGTATTGCTAGCTTACATTATGAACATACATATACAGGTGATGGATATATGGATATATGAATATATATCTCTGTAATGTATGTAACGGAAAGAATCTCAAACAAACAAACAAGTGGCAATAGTACCTAAAAACGAGAGACACTTAATATTATTTCAATAGAAGGTGTATATCTTTGTTTCTATGTTCCAGTATCATTATAAATATATCTACTACCACTAATATATATCGTATGTATATATATAGAATCCTGAGTTCTTCTGTGGGACTTAGGCTGACGTTTTCTTTCTCCTCTTCTAAGGCCCGCATGAGGACGTCTTCATATGTTTATTTACATGCTCGCACGTTGCATTTCTGTAAGGATAAGCAGAAGTAAAACAAACAAGACATAGACACGTAGTCATTAGAAAAATTGCTTTTATACAACCAGCAGCTAAATGAAAGATTTAAGTAGACCAAAACAATTCCAGACAAAGTGAAAACAAGACACCTCAGTCCTGAGACATGCCAAGGAAGTGCAGAACCTGGCACAATGGCAAAATCATATGCACTGGGCGGCAGAAACTATAACTTTCAGAAAAGTGCCTACTGCCTTTTCCAGCTTACAGGTGAATGTTTCATGGCTGGGATTTGCAATATCCAGGTGCTGCCTGGAGAATTTCTTACTTCAGTTAAAGAAATTACATGTGGCCTATATGGAAGCATGCGTCTCAGAGATAGGAACTGAAGTTGCTCCTGTTAGGGGTGAGTTATGCTGTTAGGATGTGTGTTTGATTGGTCAACAAGATGCTTACAGGATAGGAAGGAGCAATGGCATTTTGTAGTAGCTTTACTAGCAGCATGCCACTTTGAAGGACAATTTTAAAGATGGATTAGAATAGGAATTTCTACCACTCAGTGGTATGGGTAATGACAAGGCTGGAAGAAGAGTGCATTTGTAGCCTTACTCACAAGGCCACGTAGGTATTTAGTATTATTGATTAAAAATGTACAAATATGACATGGAAGTGGGAAGTGAAATCTGATTCTCTGTTTCCCATATGGTGGCTTCATCACCATTTTTCTGTAACACTTTTTATTTGTAAGCTTTATGTATCTTCACTGTTTCCTCCACAGAGAGCTGTCTTGAGCAGAGAGCCACCCACCTCCCTGCTGCCTTATAATGCCAAATTCATAGTTAGTGGAGGGCAGATGTGTCTTTGGATCACTAAAGTAGTGCAGGATTCAGCTGTCGTAGCTCTTAGGTAAAATCTTAATCACTAGGCTGGTCAAAACAAAACAAAATTTAACAAAAGGTTAATGAGAACAGCACCAGATTTGCTTCCTTGAAGTCGTCTTATTTATGTTTTGTCTGGTTTGGTTTTTAATAAGCAGTGCATCTCAAGACTACTGTTCAGTGCCCTGAATTCGGTGCCTTACCAGAGGCATGCTTTTGGAAAATGTTTCAGCTCATGTTCTTCAAGGCCAGCAGAATGAGGAAAGAATGTTCATAATTCTCAAAGGCATTAACTATGAAATTGGTAGTTAGTTCTACCACAATACCTTTGCTAGAATTGTGGGCATSTAATATGTTTTCTGGTAATAACATATACACCTCTGACTATGATAGTTAATTGGCTTTTACTTATTTATTTATTTACATTGAGCGGGACAAAAGTTATTAAATTTAAGCTAGTTCCCAGCTGCTGACTGATTCCCAGGAAAACAGGCTGAGCAGAGGGTAACTCAGCACAGGAAGATATTCTTCTGACTATTTTGATCGAGAAAAAGTATTGAGAAAATGCAGACAAGCAGCATCTAGGAACATATTTCAGCTTGGCCACAAGAAATGATGAAGAAAAAGGTTTAACATTAATATAGCAATCTTCATTAGTTAGTTAGTAAATGAAAATTAGCAGTTTTCAGTCTTTATGGGAAAGTTAATTAATGCAGAATATCAAACCCTGTCATGACAGTGGGAGTTTTTACATACTTTTCTAATTGTCGATGCTAAAAATTGTTCAAATTTACAAAGTGTTGTGTTTCTCTGTTGTTGCCAATTTAATTTAATGATTGGGTATCCAGGCAGAAGAGACTAGTTCAAACAATAATTAGTTTAAGGAAGCCCTATGCTGTGCCTTACAAAAGGATAAATTAAATGGTCACATATGCCTCTCACATTTTAAGATGAGTCACTTGAAAACAAAGCAATCAAAAACTCTTCTTGTTGCATACTATTTGGAAGAAGTCATAAAAAAGATGAAAGATTTTTATAAAATAGTGAGGGAATTTGTCTTTAGAAAAACAATATTTAATTTTAAATAACAGAAAAAAAATTAAAATATCTCTTCCATTATAATTGAGTTTATATAAGTAGGATGCAAAAATTGATGTAAACCTGAAACCTTTTTTTTTAAAAAAAAAGAGATGGCTTTTTTTTTGCCAACAGTAAACCCTGTATGCATTCTTATTTAAGAAGAGTATTTCAAATTTAATTAATATAGCCAGCTAATGCTGCCATGTCTTGCAACATAGCAGAAATGAAACATGTGATTTGTATGAACAAGTCTGTATAAAAGAGTGTTTGAATGATTTAAGGGTTCATACAGTTCTGTATATACATGTATCTAACATATATGTTTTTTTTTCTATTCCACAGTTCACCTAAAAGGATACCTAATACTTTTTGATTCAGTCGAGCTCCTGAGCATCATCATTTTTAATTCATACAAGAACTGTTTTGTGGAGATCACTTCCGTTTTGAAGAACTTCCGTACAGCAAATAGCTGAGTTGAGGTAGTGGATATTTAAATTAAAATGTTTTAGAAATGTTTTAATGGGATTTATTGCTTGCAGTTATTTGTTTTTAAAATTAAAACCAAGCACAGAAGTTCCTGCCATCATTTTATTATGAATATGTGAAAACTCTTCCCACCAATGGAATATAGATTTAAAAAGTGTTTGTTTGTTTGTTTGTTTGTTTGTTTGTTTGTTTTTTAGTAAGATGTTGTTTCCATCATGTGTTTTTAGAAGATTCTGTCTTGGAAGTTTTTAAGAGTCATTGTAAATGATTTAAAACAATCATTATAGTATATACCTAAGTTGAGTGCATTGAATAACCAGTTTTTAAAGTGGTTTTTGTCTTATGTTGAGTAGTATTGGATTAGTTCTGAAAAACTACAGTGACAAATTTTATGTCTTACTTCAAAACTCCCAGGAGTTTCATTGTGAATCTGTATGGTTAGAGTATATGGGTTCATTATAGGAGTTGGTGGTAAAGTCTGAATTCACTGACAAGTCCTCATGAAGACAAATCTAAAGGTCAAGGACAAAATACCCTATTAAGCAGTCAAAGGTTCCTCTCCTTTAATATTACTGGTAGTAGAATTCAGTGCATGTTTTATTAACTTATTTCAATTAGATACTACAGTGAAGTATAGAAGATTTTTTTTATAAATGTTCAAATAAATGCAAATTTTATTAATGAAGCAGGTGAAGGCAGAAAGTGGTGTTCTTTTTAAGTGCATAATGTGATATAAACTAGGGCAATATAATAGCTGTAGATATGAAACTGATATCCATTATCTAGATGAACTATGGTAATTCTATTTAAATTTATCATGAATACAGCCACAGATGGAAATAAGATGGAGTAAATGTCTGTGGTTACCTGATAACTGATRTGCACCATCATTTAATAGCTCAGTGACTTATGATCATGTAGTTCAAAACACCTCTAATTAATTTCTGAATTGAGTCTTTATTCTTAATCTCAAACTATGGTTTATTAATAGGTCAACATAAAGAGCCTACTAAATTGAAACATGTGCCTGTGCAAACATATTTGGAAGCACATAGTTCATTGTTAGATGTCAGATGTTTTACCTGCCTACCCAACTAATTTAGAATCATATCGAAAGACTAGAAAGCCTTTGTAATAAATGAGATCCACAGTGCCTTCCATGTAGACATAACTGAATTAGAACTGATGATACGAGTAGATTCACTGTGTCATTTAAAATATAACACAGTGTAACTCATTTTCCTTCCCTTGATCAATGATTGCAAGAAGCATAGAAAAGATAGGCTGGTGACTTTTAACTTGTATTCTTTGTATTACCCTTATTAGCATAGGAGATTTATTGAGGGATAAGGGAGAGTTGTCCTGAGTTCATGGGAAAAAACAGCATTCTGGCATCTAAGAAATGTCAGTCATGTCCTTGCAAAGTAGGAGGAAGCAGAAGGAGAAGAAAGAAAGATTTTTTTCCAGAAAAGTAGATAAAAAACTGCTCTCTTCTCTTTTTGCCCAGAGACCAGTAGAGGTAAATTTAAGCCATAATTTTGTTAGGGAACTGAACTTTCTGTAAGTTTCTGTTTACCCAAATTATGATCATATGTATATATATAATCATAGATAAACTGTATAATCATTTATACTCTAATTGTTTATACTCTATTAGGTAAATCTTTAGACTGTAGGCTTTTGATATTCCAGGTTTGGACAACCTAATTCCCGTAGAAATTCTTTCTACAAAAGTGTATTAATATCAGATGACAGAACCAGCTCTGTGTATCATGCTAACTTTGTGTTCTGTTGCAGTAGAGATGAATTTATATTTCATCTGTGTCTGTTTCTGTTCTTAGCAGTGCCTGTTTCTTAAATCTGTGTGATTTATTCCTGTAAATGTGCTTTTCAGATGCTTACTTATAGAAATTCTTTAAAAATGCGAATTGCTATCAAAACACATATTGTATTGTGCTTTGGTCCATTTTGTATGTAGACAGAAGACTATTTGACACAAATTTAAGCCCAAGCCTCCTGAGCTATTTACTCAATACTACTCAAGAATATGCCTTTAAAATAATATCTTTGCAACATCATGTCCTCAGGCTCTCAGTATGTAGACAGTGTGAAAATCAACAGATTTAGGAAAGCTCATGCTGCTCCTTTACCTGTTGTCCTTGTAATTCTTATTCAGTCGGTAGACTGAGGTGTAGAAATGCTCTCATGTATCCTTCTCTCAGAACACACACAATCTCCAGGATTTTGTCTAGGATTCTGCTACTTGCCTTTTCAGTTTTCTTTCCTTTCCTGTGGTCTTATGGATTTCCTAGGAATATAATTAAGATGCACAACAATGTCAAATAAGAATAACTATGGCATGTCAAAGAGCCCGGTTCTCAATTTAAAGTATGCAACAGTAGCAGGAAAACTTAATAAATAAAAGAAACCTTCCCAGTCAGTATTTATGAAGAATCTACTTCAGTCTTTGAAAATATCTTTTACCATTTGGACTTTGGTAGAGTAATAACATGTAATGGTAGATCTTTTCAGAACTGAATTTGGTTTTGTATTTTGAGGAGGTATGAGAGATGAACCAGTTTGGGTAAACAGTTGCAAAAGGAGATATATAGAGAATTCTATATATTGTTGCTGTAGACAATAGAAAATTCAGAAAGTTGCAACAGTGGGGTAGAAACAGAAGCATCAGTGATTTGCAGACATACAACTCTGCCTTGTCTTCCAAATCTGAGGATTCTAAAATAGATTAATAAAATAAAGTGAGTAGAGGGACCTGACATGTATTAGTCATTTTTCTGTATGTGTAGAATTTAACAACCCTTAAATGGCTTGTGTTGGATAAAAGAAAAATAGAAAAATGACCTTTATCTTTGTCACCACTGCAAATCATGTTGTTCCAGTGTTCCAGTGATGCGTAGAGGTGGAAATAACGGAGATGAGTACAATAGACTTTTCCACAGACTGAGTTTTCCAGGTCATTTAATTCTCTCTAGTGTCTTCAGAACCTTTCCAACAGAGCTAATGATAACAGATTGCCACATTATCCTGTTCGTAGTGACCTGTTTGGGCAGATGCCAGAAACTCTACTCACTCAAAACTCTGGGTGAGAAAAGTGTTTGCTAAATTCTCGTCTAATGATTATTATAATATTTTCAGGGCAAATAAAAATACATTATTTTATTGAACACTTCAGGTGTTAAGTAATGACTTGGTTATTGTGAAAATTTATACTCTGAATCTGAGTCTGCTGCGTCCTTGTTGAACTGTTCTTGCAGAGTCTGATCTTCTGCATTTATAGATTTCATGAGGATGTTTCCCCCAGTCTAAGAAGGGTTTCTTTTTGCAGTTAAAGGTATCCATACAAAGTCTGTTCTTGACAGAAGAAAAAAAAAAAAAAAAGATACAATTATGCCTCAGACATGGCTGCAAGTAGATTTTACCAGGAATTATGTTTGCTTTTGCAGTACATCAGCTTGGAAAAATACAAAGGAGAAAGACTTACCATGTGTATTTTGTGTATTTTTTTATTCAAACTGATTCCCAAACTGGGGCATTTAAAAGAAATTTGAAAAAGTTTTATTTATTTATTTATTACTTCTGCTATATTTAGCTCTTACAGAAATGCTATCTAAATGATATTTGTTTTATACCATTGCAAAATACAGAAATTTTTTACTACTAAGAGAACTTACCTGTGGCTGGAGTAAGTCCACTACAGGAGATGTACCAAACATTACTGTATTCAAGTGAGTCGGTTATATTCTCCATTTAGAATTTTTTGTTCTCTGACTTAGGACTAATATTTAAGCTTTCCTGGAGCATGTATGCCACCTTTCTCCAATAATTTTGCACTTACAGAGATTGTAGAGCTGGAGAAAAATAGAGGTGGAAAATGCTATCAGGTTGCTTTCTCCTAGATGATCTATTTGAGATGGAAATGCTTTAATCAAAACGTGTTTCAGACATAGAGGGTTTTTATTTCAATATTATATAAAAGTTTTGCCTTATGAATGTAAACTGTGGCAGTCAGCAACTGCTTAACTTGCAGTTGAGTCATTTCACAGAAGTAACAACTTCCTTCCAAGCTAGGGCTGGAAATCATGAGAGGCATCATAGGTGATAAGGTTAATTGCATCTGAGTAATTTGAAAAGACCAGGGTAAATGTTTTGGACTTATATGTCTATTACTTATCACTAGCCAGTTTGTTTGTATACAGGGAAAATTAATGATTTCCCCTGTTTGAAGGAAGCTAGATTCCCCGTTTCCTATCTACACATTTGTGAAAGGAAAGCATATATATCATATAAATATATATAATTTAGATTTATAATAATATATAATTTAGATTCTGAAGCAATTTACTTATAAGACTTCTAGTTTATATCATACTAAATTGCTTAGTTTTAATTTTATGATGAAGTTCTGATATTTTACAGATGCATAGTTCTGCAAAGGTTATAATGCTATAAAATTGAGACTTGATGTTAATATAAAAATTTGGGAAGCATCAGAAGTCTATTGGATGACAGTCATAAAATATTCAAATATTAATATATCACAGATGTAGTGGAGCACATAATTCGATGGATCAAATTGTGATGTGTCTGTTTACAGTTTACCACAGGTTAACAGAAACTGAATATATAACATTATATAGTTGTGTCCCATTGTAGGTGCAGCTTGCTTTAAATAATTACCTGCTTTTGAAGTATGAAATGAGGTAGGGTACAAGACCTAATAAAACTACCTAATAAAACTTCTTACCTGATTTCAAGGACATGTCATGCATTTCAAGAAAGCGGCAATGGGGCCAACCTGTCAAGCTGCCACTCTTAAACCATCAAGGTCCAAGCAGTTTTATAAAGGCTTCATAAGACTTTCATGAAATATGTTTGCTTCCCATATTGAATATGAAAACCTAATCTCAAGCCTGGCCATGTCTCCCATCTATCATTCTCTCCTGGCAGCCAATTGGAGACCACCCAGGAGGCAGCAGTTCATTCATGATGGGATTAAATGTAGATCTTCCAGAAAGCGAATGCTGGGGAAGATATTGCACAGCTACACAGCCTTTCATGAAAAATTAGCAGAGGAAGATCTTGTGTCGTTGTATATWTTCTGAGAAGTAAAAGCAAATGTGCAAAACGATAAGCATCTCAATCTGTAAAACAGATTATTGACTATATCTTTTCAGTCTTTATATAGATATGATCATCTTATAGGAAATTCAGCCATTGATTTTGATGATAGGTAGTGGAACTCCCTGATCTGGAGTTAATTTTGGAGCTCAGTGAAGGATACTCACATTTCACATTTTATTTTTTCACTGCATCATATTGGAATTCATAATAACTGTTGAGAAAATTGTAGCCCTAATCAGGTTTTTAATTCCACAGTACTTAAAAAAGCAAATTTTCCGAATACTCAAGGTAAGAACACTTCTGTTTATATTTTATAATTATATACAGTTCAGGCTTTCAGATATACCTACATTTAATTTTTGCTTTGTTTTATATGATTGAGTTTGAAAAAAAAATAAAGCTAAAATCCCAAAAAGATGCTATGCCATTGATTCTTTTGAATAACTAGATAGAGAGGGAAAGGAAGGCTGTCCACACACTTTGATTTTATCTCAGGTTTCCAAACCTAAATCTATATTGACTCCTAAACACATTTTATGATTAACTCKTTCAAAATCATATTCAAAATGATATTATTATCTTAATCTAATACTTGATATGGATAGAAAAAGCTACAAGATATTTATTGGTATTTTGCAAGTTATGTCAAGTTTCTCATTAATAGCTGACAACAAGCTATCTTAGAAATCAATAGATTTGTTAGTTAATGTTAATAAATATGACAGTCACACATCATTGGTTCTTTCCTTGATTTTCATGTTTTTTTATGGGKTTGCTTGTTGGGAATTTTCTCCAAGTGTAGACTTCAGTGTTATTGACTGCAAGACTTTAAAATCATTTCTTGTAATTAAAATATGTGTCACAAAAAAAAAAAGAAGAAAAAAAGTAAATGGCTGTCAAGTATAGAAAAAATGAATCAGATATGATGCAGAAAAGGTAATAAGATCACAATACTCAGAAAGGAAAGAAACTCAGGACATCTGCAGTCCAACCACCTGCTGGGCAGGGTCACACATGAGCACAGATCAGGTTTCTCATGATTGCCCAGCTGATTTGAAAACCTTCAAGAACAAAGACTTCCCTGCCTGCCTGGGGAATCTGTGCCACTGCTGGACTGCCCTTATCGTGGCGGAGGAGCTTTTCTCCTTATATCCAGTCTGAACTTCTCTTCTTCCAGCTTAAGCCCAGTGCCTGTTAACCTTCCTATGGGCACCACTGTGAGGAGTCTGACTTGTCTCTTTGATGACCTCTCCATAAGTGAGAGCTCATCTACTTACACTGGTCACCACCAGATATTCATGCTTACCCTCACTTTCCTTGGAAACCTACCTTGYCCTCAAACCTGGAACACACAAGTCATCAGCACAGCAGCTCTGAAGGCAGTGAACATACTGAGGAACATCCTTAAAAAGTGATATGTTAACTCTAAACAATGATTAGGCAAAAAGAAGATTTAATTTTGCACCTGATATTGCTGTGTTCATTATCTAATTTTCCTTTGACAGTTTCTCATATACACATATGTATTTTTATCTCCTTATCTTATTAGATCTAATTATTAGTATGTAGTTCTTCTTTYGTTGCCCAAGCTATCCTGGTAGTCGGTTACTTTACCTCCGGTTTGGTTGTTGCACATGGTGGGTTTGGGTTTTCTTGATTTTAGATTCTAAAAGATCCCTAAGTATGGACTGCTAATTGCCACTCTTTCTACAGGCAATAGAGAAAGACTGCATATGCAGAGGCATATGTATATCACCCTTATGTAATTCTATGAGAAAAAAGAGTATTTATTTTGCTTTATTTTAAGAAAAACTAAGAAMTTTGATTGCCTCTTTTCTATTAAAAAGTCAAATAGCCCCTGTCAAAAAAAGGAAATTTATCAAGTAAATATTGTATTTACCATTTTTGTAGCATAATAAAGCAGAAATCTGAAGTTTCTCAAATTTTTCTTTTCTTTTTACTCTAAAACCATAATTTATAATAAAAGATGACCTCATATATCCTAAAATACTACTAGAAAATCCATGATTGAGATTACTGAATCATTAAAAGTAAAATTTACTTTTAATCCTGTTGCCTTGAACATACTATAATTGAATGTTTCTATAAAAATCATTCCAGTTCATATGTTAACATCAAGTGATTTATGTATTTGTAATTGATAAGTGGAATTTGGAATCTGCATCCATTTAAAAACAAAAAGGTAAATTAGTCATCATTCAAAGTAGTTTGACATAATTATRTGATACAGTATTAACATCTGGATAGACAAATAAAACCATCATGGTCATGATGGCTCAACACTACTGGTGAAAGAAATACTGATTTTTTTTATTATTAAATTATAAAATGTGGAAGGAAGGACATGTATTCAATATTCTTGATAGAAATGTTACCTTGTGGGATGAATCTATTCTAGATTTTGAGAAAGTTTTAGTACGGTTGTTTTCTGTTGGGAAAGAGGTATTTCTGAATACTGGAAATCAAGGCTTTTGATATCCCATTTTACCAGACAAAGACAATGTTCTTTTGCAAGTGGAAAAAAAATTAGCATAACTTTTTTAATACATTAACTGAGGAAAAATGCTAAGAAACTTGTACAGAATTTATACATGAATTATTTATGAGGACTAGGCAATATAAAACTAAATTTAGATAAACCACTTCTAAAACTTCTAAAAGAGTACAAATGCCAAAATGGTAGTCCTAGCTAGTGCTTGAGAGTCTTCATGCAGCAAAACTGAATTTCCAGAATTAGATTCTGGAAATCCTTCACTCCACATTAATTGGTCTAAACTGAAACCYTAGTTTAAACCTAGATTCATTCAAATATATGAATATCAAGAGATCTAGCTATAAGTAGAGGGCAAACAGAATCTTACTGCAAACATTTCCAATTCCTTGACAAAACTCTCATCAGCTTCATATACATTGAGAGAGAAAAAAACTTTTCTTAATTTTTCATTGTGAATATGGAATAAATAACTGTTTTATTTATTCAAATGGAAATAAATGTTCTTCTACTATTTAATCCAACTTTGGAAAGAAAAAAACAGGAAAACATCTCAATTTCCATATATAGACTGAATATATCTTCAATAGCATGATTGACTGAGTTCTGCAGTACTGRAAATTATATTATTATTCCTAGACTTCCTTATCTGTTTCAGTGTAGAGATAGTATCTTTTGTTGTTGTTGTTGTTGTTTTTGAAGAAGTTACTAAAGATATATATGTGGTGAGCATAGCTCATTCTTTAGGCAAATCTTCATTTTTACTGATAGTAGTTCTGAAGCTTTTAGTAAAGATAAGACAGGAAACATCAGCTTCAATAAATGGTGTCAGTGCTCAGTTTCAAGACTACTCTCTGAGCATTTCTTTTGTATCTGAATCCTTTGATTGTAGTCTGCAAACTCTCAAGAAACCTTTATACCCATAAAGGTTTCTATCCAAGATCATTTATAAAACCMGTAATTGCTACTCCTTCTTATATTAAATGTATGTTTAGATAATTACTTAATATTACTTAATAAGTGCTTTTCATTTTTCAATATATACTGATCTGTAAATACTAGCTAACCACTTTTCTCATGCAAATTTTCAGATATATYCCTATATTTCTGTCCATAGATTAGGAAAAAAAAAAAAAAAAGTTATTGCTTCCTGAGTTTAAGAATGAAAGATAATTTGATACTTGTTTTAGAGAAAATTCAGCTCTATTTGTTTTGTTCAATCATCCATACACTGAAAATCTGAAAATTAAGTTCTCACCRTAGGTGAGAATTGCTTACTTCATAGACTCAGTGAAAATAATTAATATTATTTATTTTTAAAAATGCATAAGACATAAGGCAAAGATTGTTTGTTTGCTTGTTTTTTTCATGTAAAAGCTCTTTTACTCTGCAGTTCAGGCACAGATGGAATTTAGTTAACCTAAGGGGGAAAAATTGGGAAATSAGTCTCTTGACCAAGACAAAAATGCCTGGACAGAAACTGGCGATTATGTCATTATCAAGGAGACAGAAGCAAGGTCTTAATGTCTTCTGCATCTTCAGGTCCCAGACAGCAGGTCTGATAATATGTCTGAATATAAGTCTGAAAATACTCATTATATCCTTTGAGTAATCTTACTCACTGGAAAATCAGAGCTGATGCTGAAGAGGAACTTAAGAGATTGTATGTGATGTAGTAAYATAGCACAAAGCTTTTCTCAGTACAGTGTTGTTACAAACTGAACTTTCATTTTCCTACTCTCTCCTTCCTGTTCATTTCATAATTAAACTGACATTATTATATCGGTTCAGGGGCCTGACAAAATAAGTACAAAGAATTAAGTATTCTGCAGGCTAGGTATTAATGCTTATTTGTATAACAAAAGTYCTGATCTAAGATATTGGAATAAAAGAAGAATAGGTAGAGTAACAGGCAGTATACTTTAAAAAAATCTGTCACTAGTTTTTATATGACAGATCTGGAAAGTAGAAAGACGATTGGATAATTACTTAAAACCCTTATACAAATTCARCTGCAGTTAATAGGAAGGCTTTAAGTAGTGCCAAAGGTTTGCATCAGRACACAACATTTAAAGAAATTTAAAAACATCATAGAGGTTATATAGGAAGTAAAGATGTGTATCCTTCTTTCCTATCAAAGAYGTAATATCTGTTAATAGTTATAGGGATTTTGAAGGGAGTATATTAATTCTCACTTAAAAAGCACACATTAATTTAAACTTTATAGTAGGAACTAGGTAGAGATTTGAACTCATTGAAAGCTGGAAATTGGCAGGTTGCATGGAAGTAGGTCTTGATGGTGCAGTATGCTCTTCTACTTTTGTTTCTTTATGAAGGAGACTACTACTACTACTACTACTACTACTACTACTACTACTACTACTACTACTACTAAATCCAAATGATTTTTTGATTCCAGAGTTCAAATACATTCCAGGAATTGGGTGTCAAGTTAAAAAGGCAAGGTGGCAGAAAACTCTCAGTAAAGCACCTGACTAATCTAAGCTGATAAATGAACAATTCATTGTCAAAGAACAATTCATTGTCAAAGCTCTTAGAAAGACTGACAACATCATGCCTATAGAGAAACAAATGACCCAATGTAGAAACTATCTAAAGACAAAGAGAAAAAAGAGGGACAGCTATGCCAGTCAAATAATTTCACAAACCATTTAGCAGACAGAAGGCATCCCACACCTTGCAACCCTTTAACTCAAAATGTGTGTTTTTTCTTCAATAGTGCATTCATTTTCCACAACAAATTAATATGTATATTCAGTCTTCCAGACATATGAATGTTCAGTTAGAGACAAATCTGAATCTATGCAGASTGAAATGCAACTGTACTTATCTTAGTAATTAAAATAACAAATGCATATGTAGTAGTGTCTATTTGGCTGATWACATATACATTTGTAATGTCATATATGATTAAAGCATGCTTTTTACAAYAGAATGTGCATTTTTAATTCCTGTTGCATGAGGTTAGAAATGCATGCATGGTTAGTCAGTCTGATTTCTTTATTTGTATTTCACTTTGCTCAAGTTTGTGAACTTACTGTTCACAAAACAGCAAGTTCAAAACATTAAAAATATGGAAAAATAAAAGATGCACTTTCTCCATATACTTTACAGCAAACCCAGATTTATTCCACCTAAGACAGCATAGCTTGAACCTCGTTGCTGAATCTCTGTGTGTAGTCAGTGAACAGAAATAAGTGCCTTCAGGAGGTAATTCAGTCCTTCAAAATCTAAATCATCCTCTGGGTGTCTGTCAATAAATGGAACCTAGGAAGGCTCATTAGGATGAATATTGACCCAGTATTGCATGTTAAACTTCATTTAGCAATACTATACAGTGTCATGGTGCAGAAGTCAGCTTGTTAAAACTTTGCAAATTGGTGTATCCAGAGAACATATAACAGGGTTTATGTTGTAATTCTGTAAACCTTAATAATTATTTCTTGTGTTTCATATGAGAGTATATACTGTTTGCATTATACACTGAAACCTTAACATACACTCTTTTATTGTGAATTGGAAACTACTTTCTTATGGGTAGCAAAACAGGACTTCAGAGTTCTTATTATGGAAGCATCTTTTCATAATTCCACTTTTCTTCTGCAAGCAGATGCTGCTCCTGCCAATCCACACACCTTTATCAGTTGGTCTACCTATAATTTTATATAGTTGTTAGATAGCTTTATTGAGATAACTTCATTAAAATTGTTAGATCTACCTTACTGAGCTGTATCTAATGGACAACTTTGTGATAATATTGAGATCCAATCATTGTATATATCTATAGATCTGCTAGSAATGCTTCAAGATTCTGATCGCAACACTCTTCATCCTTTCACCACAACCGTTCAGTCAATAGTAATTGAAAGCTTCTGCTTAACATTGGGGTATGAAATTATTTCTCTC
Organism: Eudromia elegans; assembly: GCA_003342815.1. NCBI lineage: Eukaryota > Metazoa > Chordata > Aves > Tinamiformes > Tinamidae > Eudromia > Eudromia elegans. Next base: position 860,127 of record PTEX01000227.1, on the reverse strand, counting down.
TCTTCTGGATCCTGTCTCCTCCTTCTCAATCATATGTTTGAACATACATGATTTGCATATGAAGTTTATGATAGTTTTGAAGTTTATGCTCAATTTATGGTTAAATTTGTCAGGTTCAAAGTGTTTCATTGATTTATTAATGACACATAATTAATCAGCAATAAATGAACCATATTTTCAGGATCAATATCAATAAGGCAAAAGATAAACTATCATATTAAATACTTCTAAAACTTTAATAAGGGCCTATAAACTTCTAAATACCCTCTTGTAACTAACCCCAAGAAAGCTAAATTGTGCGTAGTCACATAGTTATATGCATATACCTAGAGCTCTCTCAGGGTCTGGGGAACTACAAGCACACTCACACTCTCCATTCCCTCTCCAAACCCCCTTTAGTTAGCCCTCCACAGGTTCACATCCGAGGTGTGGGTCCCTGCATGCGATGCATCCCGCATAGGATGCTCCATTAGACCTGGGTGGAGGTTGCAATGTCAGCAGGATGACACTGGCAATGTCAAATCAAATTTTAGCTGTTCATCTGTTATTCTCTTCTTTTCCTTCTCCAAGATGTAAAAATATCCAGGGTCTTTTATACTTTCACATATTCAAAAGTCTCTTGGCAATTTCTCTGGTTATCATTTAATCTGGAAGTCATCACCCTCTTCCATTTCAGCATCAGTATTTGGGTAAACAGTGYCTAGGGCAGTTTTGGCTAGTTCATTCCCATATTGTGTACTCATACRCTTTCCTTCTTGGCTGTGGCGAGTAGAATAGACCAGCAAGGCAACTGAGCTGCAGGATGTGTACAAGTGTATTGGAGGGCACTGCTTTACCTGCTCAGTCTGAGTGTTGGGGAAAATCCTAGCACCATTGTTAACAAAAAATAGAGACATTTCGAGKGCTATAGGGTATGATATAGAGGAAAAGCTTACAAGCTTATTCAGTAAATGTTTTGAGTTAGGGTCAGTCCTAAACATCCATGCATTCACTCACTGGTCTGAGTACAAAGTTGCCCAGTACTGGGGTTGAGGCTGCCAATGTAGGATAGTAAATTAATTACAGTGTATTTATTTCCCTTGTGATAACCAACTGCATTTGGTTATCTTTCTTCTAATTTCTATGCTCTTTATGCAATTCCACTAGAACGATTACCAATATTTGAATAAATGGCAGATTTACTGCATATTGCCTACATAAATCATTCCTTTAAGTCATTGTTCTAATCAAATGTATTTACTCTGGAATACAAGCAAGTAGTTTTTATTGGCATTTCTCTATGAGATATGAAAAAGCATTTAATTTTTGACTTGTCTGCATTTTATTTTTCTGTCAAATACTGAAGCATGACAGACAGTTTAAAAGTAACTGAATGTAGCTCAAGAAGTAGGTAATAAATAACTATCTAATTTTTTTTTGTGAATAAAAAGAAGATATCCTGAACTTGATTTGCTACAAACTTTATTTGTTAAATTTGCTTAGCTTATCTGTAAACAAATTTGAAGATTTGGACCCAACAACAAAAAAAAAAAAGTAGTTTTTATTCGTTATATTTTGAAAATTATTTTAGTTTAGTAAAAAAAAGTAAATATAATGAGTCAGCTCTACTGTTGTTAGTAAGTCAAAACAGAATGCTTGTACATTTACACATCTTTCAGTTTGCAGAAATCATTGTTTTTATTTAAAAAAAAGGACACTTTTCAATGGCTTTAGATGCATGGCGCATTTAAAACKCTTCCAGTGAGTTCAGAACAATTGTGTGTGACTGATGTCAACCTTTTTACATCTGAAATTGCCTTTTACAAACTAATGAAACATTAATTAAAGTTCATCTAGTATAATTCTATGTTATGAATTATAAACTAAAAAATATAATACACTAATGTTAGCAGAAGCATTGAGGAGCAAATAATAATGTCCAGAGTTTTCTATATTAGTTATATAGAATATATATATATAAAATATATATATATAACTATATATTTCTATATAGTTATATAAAAGCCGATTTGACAGTGTTAAACAGATGGAAATGTTTGTAATCCTTATTTAGTTATATCAGCCTTTTCCCTTTAAAAGCTTTTAAGTCTACTTGAATTTGCAAAAAAGTGTCCTTACTTCCTCTCACTGTGCCCTAAATTCTGTTTTATATGCCTTAGAGTAAAACAATGGTAATTCCATGGAAGTCACTGGCACATAGCCTATATAACACAAGATTATATTTAGATTCAGGATCAGTTAGGTTTCACCAGAAGATGAGATCATCATGAGGAAAGTGAGTAACAGCTCATCCCACACTCTTCATTTTGCTTTGTTTCTGACAGATTATAGTTAGAATTTTTTACATTATCCTTCAAACCATAAGGAACATTTTGAGAGCTGTTTCATTTGAATTTATTTCAAAATGTAGAAATTATTTATGAATTTTCTTTAGAGATTTATTTGGGGAAGAACGAACTTTCCTTTWATTCCCCACAGTTCTACTTTTAGACAGATACAGCACTGATAYTTTGCCTTGAATCTCAAAACCCACTCAGGATCTGGGTACTGCCCAATCCAGAAGACAAATGTGGAACATTAGTATGCATGGGTATCCTTTAGGACCCTAGCACAATGGTTAAAAATTGTTCTTTGTACWAGCTATTTGAAAGCCCTGTCTACATATGCCGTGTTCTCTTTACCATGATTGTGTTAGTATAGTAACTCTAAATGGAGGTTTGCTGTTGGAYAGAAGCTGCTAGAGATGTGGCTGTTTTCTTCTATTGTGGCACATAGAAAGAGATGCCTTCAAAGCCAGGAGGTCAGTTTACACTGGGAACAGGTGATATATGCTGTGAATTGATGCTATGTAAAGTCTGGATTAAAGAAATTTATTTGGCTTACACCAATTCCTGTTTTAATTCAAAGAACAAAATATATACCCCTGAGTTCATGTGGGAGGTTACTTCCCTAGGATATTCTGCAACTTATTTGATCATTTGAGTTGCTACTTAGAAGAGTTTCAAAGAAAGAGTTCTTCAAGTATCAACTTGTGAAGGTGGAAAGAGTATTTTAGTGTCCCACATTAGTTCTACTTGATAAGTTTTGATTTCCTGTAACACAATCCACGTTGGCYGCCTTTGCAACTCTAGAAACAAGAGATTGTCTGCCCAGGAATTCATGGCTCTTGATTATTTTTGGTGAGAAGTAAAACTGATACATTGGAGTTTGTCTCTACATCTGAGAAAGGGTAGGGCTACAATATGCATCTCCTCTAGGACTCTATTTTTAAACAAAACTAATTAAAAAATAATGATCCCGTATTTAAGAAATTCTGGTGCTTAGTGCTTTATGGGCTTAGTCTCTTAAACTTATTAGAAGTATAAAAATGAGATAAGTCTGCTTAATAGAGATATAAATTGTTTAATATAGGTAGAATAAAAGTGCTTGGATAGGTTATAATTTTAATGTAGGTGATAATTGTGTTTATTTTTAAAATTAAATATTTTATAAATTGATGTGCTTCTTTACAAAGATCAGAAAAATCAATATGTTGCATTTGGACTCCAAAATTAGAATYAATATAGTTATATAATAAAACCTGATTTTCACTATAATGATATTTTCAATGTTACTTGCACCAAGAGAACACATTTGTGGTGCCTGAGGTGTGGTTTGTGCATAACTGCTACATTACTTCCTGTATGAATATCACCAGGGATGTCTCTTTATATGCTTTATAGGTGCAATTTGGGTGGACTGATTCATGTTTTATTTTGATATTTTAACATCCCCACATTCCAAAGCAATTATAAGGAACAAGAGATATCTCAGAGCACCTAAGCTAGGTCTCTCTGGGCAGCCYGTTCCAGGGCTCTGTCATCCTCACAGCAAAGTTCTTCCTCACATGGAGACAGAACTTCCTGCATTCCAACTTGTACTCATAACTCCTTGTCCTGTCACTGATCACCACAAAGAAGAGTTTGGCCCCCTCCTCTCTACATTCACCCTTCACTTACTTATACATATTGATTAGATCTCTTCTCAAACTTCTCTAGGCTAAACAGGCCTAGCTCACTTAATCTTTCCTCAAATGATAGATGCTGCAGTCTCTTAATCATCTTTGTTGCTCTACGTTGGGCCCTCTCCAGCATAGAGGGGGAGGATCCTCTCCCTTGACCTGCTGGCAAYACTCCTCCTGATGCAGGCTAGGATCCCATTGGCATTCATTGCCACAAAACCATATTGCTCGCTCATGGTTAACTTGTCAACCAGGACTCCCAAATCCCTCTCCATAGAGCCTCTTTGCAGCAGGTCARCCCCAAAACTGTACTGGTGCCTGCGGTTGTTCCTGCTTAGGTGCAGGACCCTCCGCTTGTCCTTGTTGAACCTCCTGAGGTTCCTTGCTGGGATGGACTTGTTTGGAATTGTTTTAGGCCATTTGAAGCATGAGGCTTGGACCTTAGATTGATAAGGAGCTGCTTTCTAAGGACTGGAGCTGTAGTTTGCTGTCTGTTACTTCTGAAAATCCAGTGGAGACCAAACACTAAACTTGAACAGATTACTTGATAAATATTACTCTGCAAAAAATGTCTTTGATTCATTACTGGTCACTAAGTACTGACACTAGGTACAGATTTTGTAGCCTTTAATTGTGTACAATCTAACCATTTCATAACTACAGTGACAAATATTCTGTTGCATATACTTTAATTATTGATAAATAAATACCTACATAGGATCCCCCACAGCCACTAATGATATTTGCTGTACTGAAGCTACCAACTGGAGAGCTTCAAAGCACCAGAGTCCCAACAGTAGGCATGAATGTACTGCAGTGAATTTCAAAAGCAGATTCACAACAGGAGACTATTGATAAACCTTATTTCTTCCCACCCTCAACAGTCYGAGAAGTGACTGCTTGACAAGGACACCCACTTCTACTGCAAATTTGTGTGTATGCTGGGAGGGTGAGGGATAATCACCTTGAATCATTGTCAAAAGTCTTTTTTGCAAAACTAGTATCATAAAACTGTAAAAATTACCTAACCTGGGACTACATGGAATTAATTCTTGCCCATATACAGGTTGGCAGTTGTAATCACTCTGCTATTCTATGATGATTAGATATTGTCACATGTATCTCACAGAAAGAGCATGGTATCAACTTTGCAATTGAGACAAAACAGATATGTAACCAGCAAGTGTAAAATGTGAGACATCACATATTAGATATATSTATTTGCATATATACATACTTATATGCATATAAACATATATAAACATATGTATACATATACCTACATACACGTGTGTATATATACATATTATTTGAAATGTGTAGCATGTCATTTCCACAGGAAATGCCATCCACATTAAACCTCCTGTATATTTTGTGCATTTGGTTTCATTATCTCATTAGAACAAAAATATTTAGATAGGAAGTAGAATATTTATCCGTGGAAGCTTTCTCTTTAAAGCGTGTTCCTTCAAGAGGCGTTGATTTTGCCACACTTCTATTTGTCTTTCAAGATTATGCTTTCAGATTTGGTACAGGTTATTCAAATGACCATATTTTCTATAAAAAAGAACATATATAGCTAAAATATACTTGAGAAGGTCTTACCTCGAGAGAGGAAAATCCGATTCTTGTTTCAGAGAGACATGTCAGAAGAAGTATAATGGATCATGCTCTCTGAGGAATGTTCTTCCCTAAGATTAAAGAAGGTGAAATATTATGGAGCACAGAGAACTTGATAATGCTTCATATCTATTTAGAGCTAATTAATAACTTGGAAATCCTGTAATACTTTCATAAGCAGATTTTAATATCGTGGTATTTTCTTGAAATGTCCACCTGACATTTATGTCAAGGACTCCAAAGTTATCTGCTACTGTGGTTATCTAGACAGCTGTAAATAATTCCTAATAAAATGTAAAATAAACTTCTAACTTGTTTTGGTAAGATTAGAAGTATTTTTATTACCTTCAGAAGGGAAATAGACAGTATGTTAAGTAGAACTAATGAAGGAGATTTATTTATYGCTTCTCCTGATTTATGTTAATATGAGTGTGTCTGTAGCTTGAATTAGACTGTCTACTGCTGTTTGGTGGCCAGGATTAGAATTTCTGAAAGGCTTTGCCTTCTCTCATGATTTTCACTTCCGTTCAGCTATTTCCCCCACCGGTAGTTTGAGCCTGGATGTTAACACTAATTGCAGAACYCTGAATAGCTCATTTTAATCTTTAATAAGTTTACATCTTTTCAAATTGATTCTTGGAGTGTGAAATCTCTGTTGTCATTTCAGTTTAATGTCTTATCCTTTCAGTGTAAGAATATGAAATGAAGCTTTTTTCCCATTCTTTTAGAAGATGATTCAGCAACTATTAACATCAGAAGGCATCATGCCCTTTTCTTGACTTTAAACGCAATTAATGCTCGTAATTATAAATCCCCTTTATCAATGTCTATCCGTGCTGACACTGACTGATCTTGGCAAACACCAAGAGTAGACAAAGTCCAATGTAGTTTTGTAAATGTCAATGTATAGCATCACCACGGGGAGCTGGCATCTTCCTGCACTGACAGAACGGAGGCTGTAATTATAAATGAATGACAAGGTGCTTTTCATCTTTGATGAGGAAAGATTTTTGTGTCAAAATATCTCACCGCAGGAACAATTTTTCTCTAAGCATTTCTTGTCCTGAACACATTTTGCATAATAATAAAGGAGGGGGGGAAGGGATAAATTATTGCACAGGGTTGCTAAGTGACAAAATAGCAGATGTTCTGCATTTACCGATAACAAAAGTTTGAATGCTATCATATTGTGATATTGACAGATACCATTTGGAATAAGCCTTAATATATTTACTACTGGAAAAAAAAGCAGTATAAAGAATATCAAGGATGTTAAAATTTTTGAGGTCCTATGCATGGAATATTTTAAAATTGTTTGACAAAATTAATCTTATATTTMAAAAATGTGTTTAAGGATTTAATTACATGAGTCATAAGCAGTTTAAGGTGATAAATGTCCTGTATTTAAATATCAGTACACTTACCTGATCAGTCAATAGAAGTGGTATCAAATGTCATCCAGATTTCAGATGGTTAATATTTTGCCTAGTAAAATGGATCTATATCTGTTTGTATTATTTTAAATTCAATACGGACTTTAAAGCACTAAAACAATCCTGCAGAAAAGCATTCAAATGTTTTCAAATATGTATATAGCTTTCACTTTTTAGCACAAAATAATATAAATAAAAAAGGTAAAATATGAAATTATAGCACATAAGAACCAAGCTTGACTTTGATATGATGAATAACCCTAAATTTCTATTAACTCCTGTGGATTTACAAGACTAATTGCTCAGTATGTCAAAGTTTAGAGAACAGTTTCACTCTTTGTAGCAAATATATTTGCTGAAAATTAGATATCACATGGGTTGCAACTTGAGCTTTTTAATTTGTAGTTTATTTCTCTCGCTATCACTAAAAAATGTACAGTATGGTGAGTGAACAACTGGTAGACCCCCTTCTCTCTACCCTGATTCCTAATAAATTCCCTGCAATTGATAATGAAAGCCTGTTCAAGGTACAATGTSTATGCAAATAAACTTCCCTTGTATTGAGAAGCTTTCAAATTTAATTCTCAGGTTGAGTCCAAAGAGGTAGGCTCCAAATGGGGTGGGGTGCTTTCAAACTCTCAAGCTTTCAAGCTTGACCAAAAGAAAACAACTGTGGATGTATACATATACATAAATATGTARTTTACTAGATTAACTGAAGCAAAAATAAATGGTTGTTTCTTCCTTTCCATGGTTCTTTCTTTCCATTTCTTGAGTATGCTACCAGGATAGTTTTTGGTAGTATCATGAATAAAAGTTTGAAGTTAGARTCTCTGCAAGCTTTTTACTCATTACTGACTTGCTGGTTTTGAGCCTCAGTCTCATTTTCTTGGAAAAAGTGCAGTTACAAAGTCTCTGGAGTGTAATGGCATTACATCAACATGTAGATTATATAAATGGAGTAGAGATTAGGCTCTCTTCTATATAGATCTTCCCTGAAGAACCACATTTTAATTCTCATGAATAATTTCCTTTCACTGATGGAATTTGAATATACAGTCACTAATATGTTTTTATAAATCATAAATATCTACATTAATTCAGGATTTAAAATTTGAATATGCTTTTCAAAGTTTTATTACTTTGATTTCAAAACTTGCGTACCTAGTTATGATGTATAGTACTAAAACTTGAATCATCAAGAAAATCTTGATGCATATTGTATTAATCACTCAATGAAAATAGACAGCTAAGTAAATTCATTGACATTCTTTGGAAAGACATAGAATTTGTTCTATCTACTCTGGAAGATGCAGGAAACTTGATCACCAGTTATCTCTTTTTGTTCACCTTAACAGAGAATAAAACTGACTGAACTTCAGAGCAAGGTATACAGTTAGAAAGAGAGGGGCAAGAAGATCATGTGTGAAGGAAGGGGATGCTATTTCATAGGATGGAGTCTTTCCATTTCCAGRTGGAGAGAGAAAGGAAAGATTCTATGATTCTGGTTCAAATATTCACATTCCTCCATCAGCATATTTGCTAAAAATTTTGCAAAGCTCAGTCACTAACTCATCATCCCTCACTGTATGGGGATATTTTTAGATTTTTTTTAACAGCATTAAAATTTTGCTAGATTGCTTGTTTTAGGCTCAGGAAGAAGGTTTGTTTTCTTTTTTCTTTTCTTTTTCAGAGCATTAAGTAGGCACAATTATTCTGAGAAGGTGTTGGGCTGGAGTTTACAGGAATTTTTAGCTTATCTGAAGCTAGCACTGACCTTTCTGTGTATAGCCCAAGATGAGCAGATTTACATTATAGGTTACACAACAAAGCYGTGTAATCCTTACATTAGGTGCACTGGGAAATGCTTTGCAAATTAATGTGGCACAATTTTTAAAATCAGTCTGATGTCTGCTTAACTGCCTATTCTAGACAAATTTAAGGATGATTTCTCCACATATATATTTGCATAGACCTCAATCACTCCTTGGTAAAAAATGAGCTGAAAAACAGGCTGTTTCAAMTTTACTTCTCCAGAATTCTTGCTAGCTTTGTTGTAAAGTGAAGTGGTTTATTTTGTATTTAGAATACATGTAATTGAAAGTAATGTTCATTTTCTAAGAAACAAAACACAGATATTTGAATTTCATATTAGCATCAATGAATGACTGTGGTTGTGCAATATTAAAAATAGCAGTTTTGTGTTTTAATGCTTTTGTTCTGCACCTGAGCACCTATTTGGTGTTGGCAGTGTGATTTGAAATGTAGATTTAGACTTCAGTTAGATTTTCTTTTCCTTCTGCCTGAATTAGAATTATAGGGTTTAGTCCCAAAGACCAACAAGAAATAACTATTGTAGACAGTGCCAGACCATTCCAAAGAACATTCAGTCCAGAATGTTGACTCTGGTTGGACTATATGGATCATATTTTCCCCTAGTTACTAAAGAGTCAACATTCCATCAATAGAGAAAATCATCACTGTGATGGACATMCATTTGTTTTCAAAGAGACAATATGTTAGCTAGACAGAAGATGACTTAAGAAATTGCTTTCATCTGTGCCCAAGATGGATGATGGTGGTTATTTTTGTGCAATGCTGAAATGAAGTTATTTAATATTTCTTTTTTATTTTAATCTCTTGTGAACTTTTATATGTAATCTCTTCCATATCATCTTTAKCAAGTAAATATTTTTTAAAATAAAGGCTTTACTCTAGAGTCCGCATTTTCATTCTTCAACGCAGTTGCTGAGTTTATCTTTACAGTACTTTTCTGAAGGCTGTTATATTATCCCCACTTCACTATGGAATAGGACCACAAATAATTGGCAACATTTTCAAAAACGCTGACCAGTTTTTATGACTTACYCAAGAAGGAAATTGTCTAGCTTCTCTTTTTTTTCCCCATTATTCTTAGCACTTTCATGGAACTTAAATTCAGAGTAGAGTGSCTACTGATTTCAGTTTCAGCTGCCAACACTTAGGACCCCTGTAAATTCCTCTTGGGCTGTCTGAAAAATATAATCCTATCTACTTCCAGTATACACTACTCAAATGAGGTAGGGATCCTCTGGGAAATAATACGTGATCATGTAACTAAAAATTGGATCAGAATATCTGCACATGCTAGACTGATTTCAGGTGAGTCTGGAACACTCTGCCTTTTAAGATTTATTTTTAGAGAATGATACTTGTGACACATCCTTGTTGGCTCAGCAGCGTATTCTGAGGGGATTCTTTTATGCAGGGGGAAGGTGTTTTGGTTTTTTTTTTTGGTGGTTTTTTTTTTTTTTTTTTTAACGATAATGTCCTTAATGTCCTGTTATATAGAAAAATATTAAATGTTAATCTCACAGCAGGCTGGGATATTTAGAAGTATTTGATGCAAGGGATGTTTGCAGCTTGAAAGACTTTTTCTTTTGTGTGTGTGTGTGTGTATGTGTGTGTGCATGTGTGCTAGCATCTAGAAAAGCTTTGTAATTTGCTGGGGAGTTTCGGCAGATTTTGACATGCCGTCTTTCTTCTCTTTCTGCTGCTTTGCTTGCACATGTATTTCAGAAAGTTGCTTCTTTATTCCATGCTATTTGACTACAGACAAGTGCAATGGTCTTCCTGATCTATTTTGTGCCAAATCCCATAGTAGTCTGTAAGGCCAGAAAAAGGGTTTCGGGAGAAAAACCTTGCTTCCTCAATACTGAAAAGACAAAATATATCTATGCTTTGTTAAGTGAAAYAAATTGAGACCCCAGAGTGCTGAGCTATTGAGTCCTAGAAAATCTGATCATGTGTGAAATGACATTTTAGAGATTTATAAGGGACCAAATTCATATGCTTTTCAGAGGAAGAGGCAGAGAGCACCTGTTGCATATAGACAACACATTTCTTGCAACAAAATTCAAAATTCCTACATTGATAATGTGGATGTGGTATGATTTCTGATTTTCACATTTAGAACAGTTTAGGTTTTAGCATAAGCAAAACAATTTTCTCTTAATTTCAGCAACAGTGCTTTAGAACTTGCTGAAGATAAACTGTAGAAAACTAAAAAACATAACAGCTGGTAGGGACTCAAACATCCTACARAAATGTATCCTGAATGGTTAAAAAGTATAAGGTACAGCAGCAAAGGAGCATTTAATCAGAGTAATCAGTAACTTTAATTGCAAATGGTATATCAGCCACCTCTAATTGTTATTTCAATTATGACAAAAGGAGACAATTTATTCTGAATATAATATTATTTGTTATCAAAATAAGGAGTGTTTTTTTAATTATTCTTTTTTTCTCCATGCAAATAACATTAGGAGACCCTTTGGTCTTTGTTTTTGATTTTTCCATTGACTTAGTCAATAAGGATGTCAAATTTAATTTGAATCATGTTTAATGGGCCACCTGGGGTTAGAAAAATTTGGTCAATAAAGGAGGGTAGGTTTGTGAAGATGAAGTTTATTCCAGGACAGCAAATTAACAGAAAAGCAGCAATGCTTCAGAGACATGATGTGAAACTCTTATTGTCATTTTTTTTTTCTTTGGATTGATTCAGAAAGTAAAACCCAGAGAGAGGCAAGTAATTACACATAGTTCATTAGGATTGGCCTGAAATTCCTGCAAAATTGATGGCCATCTCAGTCATAGAGGTTAGCTCTGGCAGACATTTTTAGTGCACTTTGGAAAACTTCTTATTGGGGATTTACTTCCTGGGACTCAGATCAAATGAGTGTATATCGATTAACTTGGACTACTGTGACTGTTGTAAGAAAGCAGAAGTTAGGTGGTTTATACAAACCGAGGTGGCATTTAGGTTAAACTTCATTTGAGTTGGAATGCTTTAGAAAACTTTTGTCTGAAGACAAATCAAAAGAAAAGTGATACACTGTCCATCTATCTTAAATTCAATATTTGGGAACATTTAATTCTTAAGAAGGAAAATTTTGCACATTTTAAGGATTTTTTTTCCTGAAAATCACACAATAATAAATATAAACTTTTAGATTTACATGGCTTTGTAATAACAATATTAAGTAAATAGAGTAAAATAAATGTTGAAGTATTTACAATTCATATCTTCAGTCTATATGTTGGAATTCATGCAAGGGAGTAATATCCTTTTCTCTCCAATTAAAAGGAGAGATTTCCCCGTTTCTTCTGGACACATAATTCCAACACAATGTCGCCGACCTCTCAATTAACATGAGGACATGAAGAGCTATCTTTCACCACACTGTATAAGAATCTTTTTCCTTCTTTTTTCATGCAAAAATAAGTGTATTAATGTTAGTGGGATAAAGATCTCAGCAAAGTGAATTGYCAATACAAATATTGACGAAATAACTCCTTTACAATTCTAGTAATAATTTTACTTATTTTAAAAAGATAAAAATAAAGATTTCTGGTGATGAAAATAAACATTTACATAATCATAAACAGTTACATAAACAAAATGTAAACATAGATGGCTTATTATGTAAAGATAAGGTATTATCAGGGTCCTTTTCAAAAAAAATGTAATTTATTAATGTGATCCTCCTGTGAAAATAAAATCTGAATGACAAAAAAWTTACACTAAACTTTGTGGATGGATTATCCTTATCCTTGCTCTGTCAAACTTTGTAGAATATTTTTCCACGGAAAGCCTATACAAAATTTGTGCAGCCTCTGCTGCCATGAGTGATAAATTTTCATTTCTTGATCTGCTCTTGAACAAGACTGACAAGCTGGTTGTGCTRTATTGCAGTTCAAGGGGAGATATGCCTTTCCTTCTACATCTTTTCCATGTAGAAATATCTAAATCTAAGTTTCTGGTACATCATTTCCAGATTTTGGAGAAGACATTCAGTGGGTTTCCAAATGGCAAGAAGTTTGTATGGAAACATCTTTAAACTACAGTGCTCATGGTTCAGTCCTATAGACTAAAAACACACTGGACATTTTTAAAATATTGTTAAAGACTAATAAAATTGTTTGGATGTAACATGTTAACTAGCTTAACTAGCTAGCTTTAACTGGCTTTAACTAGTTTATGCTTAAAACAACAATATTCCTCACCAGTATGAATTAATTACTTCATTAGCTCCTTTTTAGTACTGAAGGAATTGCACACCAAAAATATGTCAAATTTTATTTGGGTTAGGCAGCACTATGTGTCATGACTCATATGTTTAATAAGTAACCTTTCATCCTGTTATTGTCATATTCAGACTATCCCTGCTGGATGGGAATTGGTAACAGTGACTTTTCTAAATAACATGTAACAMTGGTAATGCTAAAGTAACAGTCAGTGCACCAATGGTAATGAAATAATTATTGGGAATTATAATTTCCTGAGATAGTTAACCTTTGAATGGCAGGATTTTTTAAGAAGGAGGAGGGTAAAATCTACTCAGTGCTTCCAAGGGCATTGTTTGAAGTTTTCACTCCAGTGGCATTTGTGAAACTGTAATTTCTTTTAATTTTATGTAATTCACCATAACTGCTCAGATATTTAATTCAAGGTGCTTAAAAACACTARTTTTAGTAAGACATAATCTGCCCGATTATGCCTCAACGCTTCTGGGAGGATTTCTTGGCAAGAGTGTTATGTGTACAGGAGTGGTAAGTGTGATTCTGGAGACCTCAAAAGACTGCAGACACGTCTCATCTCCTACATGCTGGCCCTGGTTCTTTGTAGTATCTACTAAATTCTTACAAAAGATAAATATTTCAATTAATTCCTCAAAAAAATAGTGTTAAAAATGAGAACTTGGATTTATTCTACAAAGTTTAAGAATTAGCAGGATATTACTAGGTAACAGGATTATTCATCATTGTCTCAGTCCCTGTGGCTGAGGAAAAATGATAGATCTGTTTTACAGAAAGAAAATAGTCTTTCTTTTCCTCAAAAATTTTCTCTTTCCTTTTTTTTTTTTTTTTTTTTTTTTCCCCTCTGGTGATAGTAAAACCTCTATTTCAGGAGAGTTACCACATTCTTGAGATAATAAAGAAAATATTTAATACAACTGTCTACTTATTTCTTCTAATTCATTTAGAAATAGTAATACATTGTAAAAAATCCTACCAAAGTAAATTTAAGACCTAAACCAGGTAAGGACTAGCTTGGAGATTTGATAGGTATTGCCAAACACAAGGTCCCATGTGGAACACTTTTTCAGAACTTCCTTCAAAACATAGCTAAAATTTAGGACTTCACACCACGCCTCGTTTATGCAATGATAGGATTGCATTTGCAGCTTGCATCTATGACAAAAATTAAGATAGAGATCACTCATGTTGAAACTCTCCATTGCACAGTATGATACCCAGCAGGCTTGTACTAAATGAGAGACTTTGTTCTGACTGAGTTTGAAGCTGGGATGGAAGGGAACATATATGATTCTCTGACTTGGTTATGAATAATAATACATTCTAGAAGAGTGTACTTTTGGTACAACTCTTGGCATTCTGACTAGAGTTAAAAAGAGAGAGAGAAGGAAGGGGCTAATGATCTCATTATCATGTCTTTTTGTCAATATAAGAAACAAATGTCAGAATCTCTCCTTGGAGATAGGTGATGTTTGGACATTCAAGGAATTCCGAAGGGTGGGATACTTAGGACAAATTAAAAATGGTGTTTAGATACCTATTTATGCAAAGATGGAAGGCTTGTGAAGAATCTTAGAGTCATGATATAATTACCTCATATTTAGGTAGAATAAGAGGGGAAAAGCAATGTCCTGTACTACTTATACATACTATAGGTTTTTTTCCCCTGCAGAATATGAGGGTGGTTTTTTTTTTCAACCTAAGCTTAAGGACAGGAGTTGAAAGTGGTTCTCCTCTGTCTGACTAACAGGAAGAAGCTGAATAAAATTAGAGGCTATTCAGCTTTGAACTCATGATTAGTTTGGTATGAGGAAAATGTTGAAATCACATTGCTAAATGATATTACTTTAATATGCTTTTATTAGCATTCATTTTAAATTAAATATTGCCTATCACTCTTGCTTTTGTTCTAGTAGGCTCAGTAACATAGTCTATGCTGCATAGACCTTTAAGCATTCCACCCTTAAGAATATGGACAGTATTTGATTTTACGCTTGAAAGACTTAGACCACAGAAATATGGGACAACATGAGATCATAGTAAATTGCAATCATCAGAATGCAAGTTTATTTCAGAAGATCTATAGAACAGTTCTTGACAAATGTTCATAAATAATAGTGCATAAGATACTTTGTAAAACTTTATAAAGATTGGAAGAGATGAAAGGCATGTTCTACATGCTAACAGAAAAAAATATTAGCTAAAATTCCTGGATATTTCTCAGGTGTAAGTCTCAGAAGAAGCAATGAAAATGGTCTCAATCAGTCCAGTGACTAGAAGTGCTAATTGATAGCTCATAGATTAACTTCTATGACACTCATAAAAGCATTTCATATTCTTTTCTTTTTGCCTAAGCAGCAGCATTAACATGAGTAGGAATTTACCATCATTGGTGAGAATGTTAAAGAAAATAAGTAAGGAAAAAGGATGTCTCAAGATCTTGCAAGACTTAAGCTCTAATTATTGCTGTTTCTCCATCCACGTCTTTCTTATGAATATATAACTTGCCTGTTACCTGCTATGATAATAGCAGTGAATGAAAAATGAAAAGAAAGGCTGTGCACATTCATGACTGCTTTGCTTAAATCCTAGCTTTTATTTCCTTTGTAGGCTCTTGCTGTAGAGCATTTGTAAACATCTACATAAAAAATATCTATGATAGTCATACAAGAACACAGTTTAAATATCTGCTTGTGAAAAAGATGGACTGTCAAATTGTTTTTATTTTGGTTTTAATGAACAATATCCTTCCAGCTAAAACAGATTCTCAAATGTTGTTTTGCTTGAATATTCTGCTAAATATTTTATCATTTGGATTAGTCCTATTGCAAATATAGATATATATAAATCCCCARTATATTCAGTAATATTTAGGTGCTCCTAAGTACTAAAGTACTACTGGATAAACATCACCTAAGAATCCAGCAATCTTGATGGACTAACTCTGGAATTTCGTTAAATTTTATTACTTGTTGTCTGGTGATATTAATGAAAATCTCTTGAATTACATGTTACCTATTCAGTTCTAACATTTAGTTAGTTTTAAACACTCAATAAAAACTGAAGTACTTCAGAAAACATTTAGTGATCATTACTAATCACAATCATTCATTCTTTAATTGAATATGTTTTCCCTGGAAGATCATCAGGATCATCAGGAATAGGTTGTAGCTAAAAAAAAAGAAAAGTGTAAAAAGAGAATTAAAAATAAAAAGAAAAAAGTAAATAAAAAGAAGAATGTTCCTGAATAATTTATAATTTTAAAATACAAGGAAATATACATCAAAAATTAAACCTTGCCCTTAGGATTTAAAACAGACTRTCATTAGAAACTGAAATGACTTTGCAATGCATTTGTCAATCATGAAGCCATTTAGCAATTCCTTAATGATTTCTTAATTAATAAAATCAACCTAAGAAGAACGGCATCATTCCTTTATCCAATCTGAAATCCTGATTGCTTTTGAAGTCACATGGCAGGTTAATTTCAGAAAAACAGTTACAGAATCAGTCTCAGAATGGCTGAGATTGAAAGGGGTCATCTAGTCCAACCCCCCTGCTCCAGCAGGGATGCCCAGAGCATGGGGCACCTGGTCACATCCACGCAGGTCTGGAAGATCTCCAGAGAAGGAGACTCCACAACCTCCCTGGGCAGCCTCTTCCAGGGCTCCGTCATCSTCACAGCAAAGAGGTTCTTCCTCACATGGAGATGGAATTGCCTGGGTTTCAACTCACACCCATTCCCCCTTGTCCTATCACTGGCCACCACCAGGAAGAGTTTGGCCCCTTCCMCCCTACATTCTCCCATCAAATACCTGTACATATCAATCAGATCTCCTCTCAGTCTTCTCCAGGGTAAACAGGCCCAGCTCATTTAACTTTTCTTCATATGATAGGTGTTCCAGTCCCTTAATCATCTTTGTTGCTCTGCACTGGACCTTCTCTAGAAGATCCACATCCCTCTTATATTGGGGTGTGCAGGTCTGCAGRGCCCAGGGCAAACTTGGGGTCATTGAGATGTAAAACTCTGGATTTGGAATTGATTGGATAAAGGTGTTTAGGGCTCTCGAGGACTGGTTAGAAGTTGCTCAAGGAGCTCATGGTTACGAGCTCTTACRAGCTCTTCTCATTAAGAAGAGCGTCTCCAGCAGGTCGAGAGAGGTGATTCTGCCCCTCTACTCAGCCCTGGTGAGGCYGCAYCTCGAGTACTGTGTGCAATTCTGGGCTCCCCAGTGCAGGAGGGACGTGGAGCTGCTAGAGAGAGTCCAGTGCAGGGCTACAAAGATGATTAGGGGTCTGGAACATCTGCCCTATGAGCAAAGGCTGAGAGAGCTGGGCGTCTTCAGCCTGGAGAAGAGAAGACTGAGAGGGGATCTGATTAATGTATAGAAATATCTCAAGAAAGGGAGTGAGGAGGATGGGGCTGGCCTCTTCTCAGTGGTGGCCAGAGATAGAACTAGAGGAAAGGGCCGCAAATTGAGGCACCAAAAGTTCCACAGGAACTTGAGAAATAACTTCTTAACAGTGAGGGTGACAGAGCACTGGAACAGGCTGCCCAGAGAGGTGGTGGAGTCTCCTTCTCTGGAGATCTTCAAAACCCGCCTGGACATCACCCTGTGCCTCATGCTCTAGGGGACCCTGCGTGTGCAGGGGGGTTGGACTAGATGACCTCTAGAGGTCCCTTCCAACCTTAAGCATTCTATGATTCTATGATTACCATGTCAGCACCTGGTGGAGAGAGTATGGGGGTCCTTTGTGAGCCCCTCATGGGAGGGGGCAGGGTTTTTTTGGTAAGAGGATATATATAAGCTGTGATGTGGTTTTGAGAAAGGTCTTTGTTTCACCACCTCAGAGATCCCTGCTCTCAATGCACCTACATTGGCGGACCCGGAACTGCACCCAATATTCCAGGTGTGGCCTCACCAGGACTGAGGAGAGGGTGTCAATCCCCTCCCTTGGCCTACTGGCAACACTCCTGCTGATGCAGGACACAGCTGTTGTATGACCGTCTTACAATATGGATAATCAATTTCGGATTTTTTTTCCTGCCTTTTTTTTTTTTTTTTTAATGGTGACAGATTTTTCACTTTTTTGTTTGTTTTTAGTTTTTTTTTACAAAATAAGCATTCTTTTACCTACAAATTTTTCACACGTCTTACAATATGGATAATCAATTTCGGATTTTTTTTCCTGCCTTTTTTTTTTTTTCTTTAATGGTGACAGATTTTTCACTTTTTTGTTTGTTTTTAGTTTTTTTTTACAAAATAAGCATTCTTTTACCTACAAATTTTTCACAATTCCTACAAAAAATGTAAAATCATTCTTCAATTTTGTTTATACTTTATAACCATTAATAAAAATTTCAGTGCAATGCTACCTTTATTTTTTGTCTTATTTTTAATRCTTTAAATAGAAATATTTTCCCATGTGTAAGTCACTTTACTTCTTTTACTGTTATTTATTTTAATTGTTTAAATTCTGAAAAAACAAAGTAAAAAATATTAAAAATAATAAAACTTTCTTTGACATGATATTTATTGTATGATGATTTTTTTACATATATTTTATACAACTAGACCTTGAAAGAGTCTTAAAATTTCATAAATATCATAAACTTATCCAGCATGATGACGAGAATACCCACAGATAGTTTAAAAAAAAAACCCTTATAATTATTTAAAAAGAAACAGTAAAAATATGAATTGTAATTGTACAATGAAATTATATAACTCTTTTCACAGAACTTGTGATCTAGTGTCATGGAAAAAATACCACACACCACCGGAATAGAAATTCTGCAGATTAGAGCACTTCTGAGAAGGTTTCCATTTCAGAATTATATATKCCTTTTAGCAATATCATCTAGGCTATCCTTTCTATTATTCTTCACATTTCTTTTTTTTTTTTTTCATTGTCTTTGCACTTTCCACTTCTGCAGTTGCTACACAGAGTAACCCCATTCTCTCTGCAAAGTATTTAATAATAGAGTGGTGATATTCAGTAACATCAAAGTGCAGACTAGTAATGCCTCATACTGAAATATTTCAGGCATCACATTTATATAGCCATTTTCATTTCTGAGATATTTAAACATGATAACCTACTTAATAAACACAAACTTGCTCATAGTGGCTGGTGCCTGTGGGCGACAATATTGCAAAGAGCTCTCTTAGAGCTGTCCTTGAAAAAAACTCAAAGACTATGGCTAGTGAAGAATGATGAAGCAGAAATCCTTGAGGGTATATTCCTGAAAGAGCTGGAGATGTCCAGGCTTCATTTGTTGTTCAGAATGACTCACCTTTAATGTAAGAGAAATAAAGAGATTGCCTTAAAGCATTTYAGGTCAAGTATTCTTGTTCTGTTACTGATTCTTACTGAGAAATTTTTGTATTGATAACAAAATATCACTTTTACATAGAAAATTGTAATTCTAAAAACTAGTTTTATTTCTTCATATCACCATTAGAGATTCAGGGATATAATAATTTCTTAAATTTTGTTGTTTTTGTAAAATAATTAAATTCTGAATCTATATGCTTTATTGTGCAGTACAAACATCATCAATAACATTACTGTGGCCTGTGGAAACCTTGGCATTTATCTAAGATGTGACATATGGTCCTGCCAGATGAAAACAAAAAAGTGACATTTTAATAATTGTAGGCTTTGATTACTTGTTCCATAGTACCCAAGAGGAGATTAACCCTCCTGCACTACCCGTAGAAAGATGGGGTCTCTGCCCTGAGGGGCTTTAATATGGCAAGCTGAAATGATGCAATGTATTAGTRCAGCGAGCACTAGAGAGAGGCAGCAGCAGCCGAAGGCCAGGGCTACAACAATAAGTTCAACTATTCTCTACAGGCATGCTCTTTTTTTTTTTTTTTGGCGTATTGTTTTTTGTTATTTGTGTTGCTGAAAAGTAGAATACCACTTGGCTATGTATGCCACAGATGAAGAAGCAGCTCTTCTTTACAGATAATAGACCAATAAAATAGTAGAAGGGTGAAAGCAAGTGAAAACTGACAATATTATCATGATAAGGAAAAGGACTCGACATGTCAGTAGCATAGTCCTTCCATTGACAAGAAAATCTGGAACTGTGCGTATTTCTCCACTGTTTCATTMGGCTGGATCATTTTGAAGGTCATCTGTTTGCAACATTGAAAAATTATCCAAAAAATAAGATTGTAATTTTACAGTCAGAGTCGTAGTATTTTGAGTTTACCAAACAGGAATTTTCATAGTTCCTTAATTTTAAAAGAGTTTTCCTCTCTTTTATGACTATGACTTTAAACTGTAAGGACATGTGGAAGGTAAAAGACATGTGGATACCTGGAATATAAGAGTATCTGCTTTATCATGGTGTCTGATTAATAGTTATTCAACTTAAATTTAGGCAGGAGAAGGAATAAGCTAAACACCTAGAAACACAAACTCTAACAAATAGGAGACAACAGAGACAACAACAAAGACCAGGGCTCACAGGCCACTAAAGGGAGCACTGGAGTGCAACTTTGGAGCAAGTCAGGTAGATGCTGGCTGCACCTACCTGCAGGAGCAAACAGAGGTGGGAGGAGATTTGCCCTGAGTTTTCCAGTCCTCTAGGTTTGGCTTCCCTTAGCATATTTTACTTTATTTTGTTAACAGCATTCTTTCATTTCTCTGTTACACTCCTATTTATTTTGATAGCCTACAAGAAGCAGGCTTCAGGTGGATGTAGTCTCTCTGGTTGTTTTCTTCTTTCTTCTCCCTTTTGTGGGCAAGCAGCCTGTTTTTTTCCCTCCGTGTAACTGAGTGAGAGGTTTGTTTTGGGGTTTTGGGCACACACCTATAGACAGAATTTTAATCAATTTTCTTCTTGTAGAACAATTTTGTAGCTTTGGAATTTTAATTTATTGGTCTTTTTACAGTACATGTGAATATGCTGTTGGTCTGTAGTCTCTTGGATTCTGCTGTTTAATGGTTTATTTTATCATAATTCCATTTATTGCATAAAATATTTCTGCATTTTTTTCTGTGCTGTTATGGCTGTAGCTGACATTCTTTCAACCAGCTGGTATACAAAATGTGTATGAAATAGCTATTTTTTTGAGTTAGCATATAGCTCTGTAATTACATCAGTCTTTTTTCATGATGTCTGGATGAATACTTCATTTGTCAGGTATTTGGAGATAGAGAGACATGATCCCCAGTCTGAATGCACTTTAAATGTGGATTCCAATATGAAGATGATTTCTTGTTCGTTTCTAATTTTTTTTTTCTCAAGAGAAAATGTATTGTGACTTTACATTATTTCTAGAACTTTCAAGTTCTCTAAATAATGACTTTTGTCCACAGCAATCAATTAATGTTTTAGTAAAATAGCCTATTTGGGGATGTTGAAGTGTACATAATAATGGACTGGACTTTTTGGTAAGGCAATCTCTGCCACTGACAACAACTACACCTCATATCGATACCTCTGGTAGGTGCCAGGGCTGCACCTGACTGGCACCTACCTTAYGTGACTGGGCTAGATTTGGGACCTCTGTCCATGTGTGAATTCTAATTGATGGAAACAAGAACCAAGAGCACATAGGAGTGTTGTAGGTTGAAGGGGAGACCCAAAAGYATATCAGCCCATTATCCATCAGTGTTACACCCATTTTAAAAAAAGACATAGAAAGGCAATATGTCCCTCTGCTGCTGCTTGTGTGTTCCCCTCTGCAAGTGGCACCTCAGCCTGAGGCTCCCAGGCAGCCTAAGCCCATCTTTGAGCTGCCTGGATTCCTATCCCTTCCCTGCTTGTGTGTCATCTTGCMACCTCTCTTCCAAATCCTGAGCCAGTTTAATGCACTGTCCTGGCAGAAAACTGCTCACTTTCATCTCCCAGGTGTTTGCAAAGAGTTGGATAGGTACCAGAATTGATGCAACTGGAGAGAGAACAAATTCTTTAAGTTTTCCAAATATTCCTTATTTATTCATGATTTATTTTTGAATTAGCACACAACTCAGTAGCTTCATTCTTTTCTTATGGTGTTTGGCAAGACAGTAAATGTGTCCACTGGGTCACATAAACAGGTTTTTGGAGAGAGGGAAAGATGAGAGGGAGAGGAACAGCCTGGCTGCAGTTAGTCTGGCTGGGAACATCTCTGCAGCTAAAGCACCAGTGCTCCCAGCTGCTTCCAGAGCACAGGGAAAGTGATTAGGATAAACTACGATCAGTTTAAGAGTGAGTTATGTCTGGTAGTCAAACTCTTTGACTCCTTTTTCCCATTTAGCAATCTGTCTGTATCAGCCTCTTCAGAGCTAAGCTAAGAGAGACTGAACTTGGAGATTAATTTTGCTCCTCACCCCCCCGCCCAGATGGTTTCCATAGTAAGGAATTAGCACATTTCTAAGAAGTGTGGGTTTTATGCTGTAGTTTTCCATAATTTCAGAAAAGCCATCGGTTTCTAATGCAGGAAATAAAACTATATAAATATGTGGGGTTTATTTTTTGTTTGTTTGTTTTTGTTTTTCAAAAAAGGCCTTCTTGAAATCCGCTCCCATTACAGGGCACTTCTAAACTGTGTGCTGATATGCAAAACAGAGTACAAGTGATGTGGACATTACTTACCTAACTGGTTTTGTGTGTACTAAGATCACACACAGGCTTTAAAATTCATTATATCCACCTCACCCACTTCTGCAGTATATATTTGTAGTCATTCATTCATTAACATTTACTATTTGAAAAGCTGCAAATATCTAACTAGGTGTCCTTCACTTTAACAATCCCAAAAGAATATACCTACTAATAAAAAAAAAGCATACAAAGCATGATAGAAAGTTGACATTTCTCTTATTATGTGCTACAGATTTGACAGAGGTGGCCTATGGTCATGTAATCCTCAGTATTTTTCATTTATTGCTGTTCAGTTGGCAGTGATTAGAAAATAAAACCAGTAACTTTTAAAATAGTAATTTTGGTTTTATCTGCTGATAGTGATTTATTGTTAATTTTGAAATCTTTTTGTAGTAACATCTCATTTTAACTGTTTTGTGAGCTTTCATGTGTTTCTTTTATGTTTCTTCCAGTTGCTAAATTTATATCTTTTAAAATTATCCCCTATTTTGTATAATTCTTTAAAGAAGTATCTAATTGTATGAACTTTTAAAGACACACATAAATCGCTTTTAAGGCATATATAGTGTGAGTGGTTACTCCATAATTTAAAGCTGTATATCATGGCACTCTATAAAATTTTCTTATCAGCAGTTCTTGGCAATATAAATTGATATGTTTGGTGTTAGCGGGTAATGTACTCTTTCCTGTAAGTCACCTTACTCTGATTTACCCTTAAGCTAGTCACTGTGTGGAGGGTATTGTACTCATTTTATTAAAAAACTCGTGGTGAGTTGAAAGTAGTTCATCCATAGCCATAATAAGTAGGGGGTGACCATGAGTAATTCACTTGTGCAGATTGCCCAAGACATCTCAATTACTGTTCTGTGGCAATAAACTGAATATTCAACTTTGCGAATCAATGCAGTCCTGGATGGGATAGCAGATACATCCAGGGGCCTAGGACACAGTTTGTTAGCTCTGAATTGATAACCTTACTGCACTATTTCTCAAAGGGGTTATTTGCCACAGCCGCTAYTCCTATTACTCTTCTGATTGCAAACTGGCTTGCCTCAGTGCTTAAGAATGATAAGGAAAGGAGGGATTCTCACTGGCAAGCTGCAGGTACTTTGCAGGGTTTCGTGTAGAGGCTGTGCATTATGGTGTCCTCCTAGGAGAGCTGCGGCGTGTGAGAGCTGATATTCCCAAGCCCCTTGTCAGGCCAGAAAGGCTAATTGCTCTCATGTCAGGATCCTTGTGAAGAACTGGTAATGAACTCTATGTCCCATGTAGGTATTTGTATCCATTATGTTCATCAACGTAGATGTGCAAGGTTCAGCAGAGAAGGTATCTCACACCAAAACATTTGTGCTAAGGGTGCAATTACATAACCCAGCTAATAGCAGGCTTCTGCCTATCCTTTCTCACTCAATCCCAGTCAGACACTCTGTTGCTTCTTTTCCATCAAATTTCATAATCATATATATGCATTTATATGTATGCATATATAAGCATATGCATCTATAAAATAATGCATGAATAGGAAAATATACTATTTATTATTATTTATTAGTAATAATTTATCATTGGTTCATCTGATATTATTCCTCTGTTCATCTGTTGAATGAAAACCAGTAACTCAGATATGATGTCAGGAAGGGAAAGTGATGAAAGTTGTACCACCTCTATCAACTGAAGGTCTGAGATTTGGTGTTACACATATAATGCAAAAAAGTTACCCTGAGTCACTCAGGGGATGGAGAGAGGTCAGGGGATCTGCACTCTTGTGGAATTGTGCAATGTGTCATTTGTCTGTCAGGTATAAAAGCTGCTCTGGTCTAAGAACATTTGCATCTCTAGGGAAGTGAAACAAAGTTGAATTTAGTTCAGACAGATGGCCAGACTATCTCCTGAATGAAAGAAAATAAATTTTTTTTTAAAAAAAAAAAAAAAAAAAAACTACCTAGACCTACTGGAGTTATCCAAAAAGGAAAATAACTATAAAACCAAGTGTGTCTTGTCAAGACAAAGTTTTCCTTCACTGATACAACCTGGAATACAAGATATTAAAAAAAAAAAAAAAAAAAAAATCCGTAGGTGCCAGAGAAGTTGACAGCACACCGCCTAGGTGAAGGGATTTCTGATTTAATTACAGGGCCAAGTAGGTTAAATGAATTTTTTTTCCTGCTTTTTCATAACTGTGTCAGTTTTTTAGATGTGTCAGCTTTTTGAATGGCTGCTTTATTTGCATTTTTCTTTACAATCTGAAGATGAAGGTAAGAATGATTTTAAGGTAACCTGACAATAATAGTGTAATCCTTACTGAAGGCTGGGGCATATCTGATCACCTGGACTCCTTAAGTGCCCATGTACTTCTGAAAACCCAAAAGGGAAGGTAGAGTGTCCATATTAAATTTGCATGACCCTGGTTGGGAGCTGGTTTTACAAGGGTCAAAGCAGAAAAGTTTCAACCAGAAGATTGTCTGGCATTTATACAGAAAGAGCAAAACATGCATGAAATCTTAGGCTTTGTAAAGAATTTATCACAACATTTAGAAACAGTTGAATGTAATTAAATCAGAAATTGACAGTCTTTTAGAAATATATAGCCTGAAGGTTATCTAGCAAGTTGTGAAGGCCAGTTTTAATGAGAATAATTGCTATGAACCTCAAGATAACTTTAAAATCTTGGGAAAGTAAAAGCTGAAATTTGGAAATATACAGAACAAGTATTTTCCCCCTCTCTTTTTCATCTCACTCATTTATATTTGTTTTGCATTCCACTCTCTTCCTGTCTTAGTGAATTCAGAGAGAAGGAGATGCTGATGAAAAGAGGAAGGTGCTGAAAAAAAACAGTTGATTCTTTTTACTACAGTTTAAAAAAGAGAATGTTGTGTGGTTTGACACTTTTTTGATAATAAGAATGAAAATCTTGGAGACTTTAGTGTGACAAAAGAAAGTTATAAGAAAAAATGATAAATTTAATATGAGTAAATCAATAGGAGATATATGAGAATGAAGGGATATAAGATTACAATAAAAAAATCCTATTTCTAAATTAAACATGGCATAGGCATACTTAATTAGCACTATACTGTTCGACCTTACTGCTGCTGAGATTTATAACAATTTATTAACATTAGAATGGTAAGTTTTACATATTTTGCCCTCATCAAAATGCCAGATTTACAGATGTAGCACATGCATAAAAATAACCTCTAAGAAAATGTAACGGTTATGTTTATCAAGCAACTGTCCCTTAAAACTATTTATATTTCAGCCACAAGTGCAAAAATGGTAATAATTCAGCCTTTTGTGTTTTATGCCTTGTAGGAGTGAAGCCTTTTTAAAGTAAATGGTCCTTTTGAATTTAGGGTAAATGCTACATGATTTCCCTTAGGCGACAGTTTTACACATCTTGAGACTCTACTGCATTTAATCATTTCTAGATAATTAATAAAGGTATTGGATCTGTTGCCACTTTATTTTTATGTTGCAAAACTCCATATTTTTCCTCTTCTAGAACTGAATATTTTTGCATCTAGAGCTAAAGGCAAATAGACTAAGTAGAGCTATTTTCTTGTTGTGAATAACTGATTCTTTGACATTTCCTTTTACTAGTGTTTATTATACTTATGCTTTTGTCCCTCTGCTAGCATTTCTGCAAGCTTGGACTGAAAGCTTTTGACCCTGTTTGAGAATTATATAGTGAGCATTTATTTGGAGCTTCATGCCCCTCTTCTGATTGTATGTCATCTTCACTCCTGAGCAGACAATTACATACTGACAATTGTCACATATAATACTAACATAACTCACAATGGACTATTGCTCTTGCCTTGACTTGGGGACAGTGCTGGGTGAAAATGGGAGAAGTAGTTGTTCTGCAAAACAAATCAACTTTTTATCATAAATTTGACATACACTACAAGTGAATGGAGGCAATTTCTATAGTAATAATGTAATCCCTGGAAGAACTGCAGCTGTGTATTCAGGTGCATTCAATCTCTCCTTGATGGGAATAATTACCTTCCATCCTTGCTGGATAATTGCCTTTTGATTGAGGTCATCAGAGCAATCAAGTCTGTGAGAAGCAGAAATCACTGTTAGGGTGAGAAGAGAAGGGGGAGGAAGGTAGAGACTAGAAGAGAAATTTTAGAAGAGAGAATAAATGAAGGGAATTTGCATCTATTTTTCTTCTTCATTGTTTGTAGTGTTACTTCAAATGATGTGATTTTGTGAAATTAGCTGGCTGTAAAATATGTTAAGGTCTGTGTTTATTTGCTCTTCTTTTTCCTCCACAAGAAGAATATTTTGTTAATCCCCAAACAGTAAATTTTGAAATTACAGGCTTTGAAGATTCTCTTTGCCACTTTTCCCAAAATCTGGAACTTTATTTATATATGTATGCATGTATGTATGTATTTATTTATTTCCCATGCTTATCAGTTGCTTACACCAATGAAATTTGTAATTTAGATTTTTAGTACTATGTCTCTGAATACCAGTGTTTATCAGTATTATTGTAAGTTGCCTTCACCTGTAAGTGATTTGACAGTGATGCAGCTCAGGATGCCATTTGTTATTCTAGTATACATCTTTCTAGTTACTCTGTCAATCTGATGTTCTCTACAATAAAGGCAAAAATTATTTAGGGTAGTCGTTGACAGTTTCAACATCAAACTTCTGAACTGTATTGAAGAGGAACTTTTTTTTTTTGCTTTTGTTCTACAAATTATGAATCAAGAGCAGGAGATGGCTATGTGAAATATTTTTTTCTCTTTTTTTTCTTTTTTTTAACAAAACTGAAACTGGTGATGGGACACTGTTTCTTTAAAATATATTTAAATTATATATATATTATATATTATATATATTAAAATATATATAATTTTTCAAACATGGAAATTAACCTTTGTAATCTCCATATATACATACATAATAAAAGCTAATTTAGCTATCCAGATATATATAACTAAATTCTGCAAAAGAAGAAAAATCATAAGGATTATATAGATAACTGGTTATATAGAGAAATGGTATGTGGAAAATAAAATGTTTGCATTTTAAAAGATATCCTTTTTATTAATTTTTAAGTAAATCATAATATACAAGCAGCAAATTTAAAATCTGTGTAACCTGATGTCTTTATTTATGCTCTGGAGGGAAATGCAAATTTTGTCTCTGCTCTCATTTCCCTCTTATACTTAAGGGAAAGTGCATCCCTCAAACAGTAGAGGCATTCCTTACTCCTCAAAGTCTCCTGATATTTTGCTTATCAGGTAGAGTCACCTCACATCATCTATGCTCTGACTACTAAGCTAAACTTACTTTTGCTGTTCTGTGCATGTTCACAGGGTTAAGTTTTTATGCACGTTACATTTCATGTTTCAAAAGAAAACTAAGTAATTTTTGGTGAGAATGGACATGAGAGTAAATATGGAACCAATTCAGGAAAGTTCTCCTTATGTTGCTTCAGCCAGGGACTGAATACTAAAAGTTTATCAGTTGTTTTGGAAACATGATATGATGTTTCAGATAACAAGTATAGTGGCAGTGAATTAACATGAACAGGTGATTTCATATTTCCATATCTTCTCAAAAAAGTTCGAGTCTGCTAGGTTCTGGGAGAGCCATGAAGTGAAACARGCAGCAGCAATGCTGCCTTCTGTCCCTTGCTTTTAATAATGTGTTTAGATACAATACGTGACCTAAAAGGGGAGGCCCAGAATATTTTAAACTGCGCAAGTGGAAGTCTATACATTTGATGCATTAAGATACTCTGTT
The DNA here is from genome assembly GCA_003342815.1 of Eudromia elegans. Taxonomy (NCBI): domain Eukaryota; kingdom Metazoa; phylum Chordata; class Aves; order Tinamiformes; family Tinamidae; genus Eudromia; species Eudromia elegans. The sequence goes on along the minus strand of PTEX01000227.1, from coordinate 831,623 downwards.
ACCTGTGCTTGTACTTTCTACAACAAAGCTTACTCTTTCATTAGGAAATATATATGAATTCTGCTTTTCTTAGAAGAAAAGATTATGTGACATTTACAGTCTGATACAATCTAACATGTTAAATTTGTTGGAGTATGTGAATTTGCTCATAGTGGAGGTTCACAAAAATTCTTAGTACTCATCTGAAGCTTAGGAAGAAGTCTGTAATGTATTCCTTTGCTTATAATCTAAGCTGTCTGAAACTAGAATATGTATTTTCATTTGATAATCCTTTTTATAGGAGATAAGACTCATGCTTCAGAGCACTGCCATCCATGATCTGCTTGGTGTTGGGCACAGTATTGCTGCATGCTCAAATGAAGCAATACCTCTTGCTCTGTTAAGAGACAGGGCTAAAAATTTACAAAACCAAACAATAATATCATAACATCAAGAGAAAAAAAAAAAATCACAGTTAAACTGGCTCTGTTACCGAACCTTGAGGGATACTTTTGGACAGTCAGCTGCTCTAGGAGGATTCATTTGCAACGTACTGCCTAACGTGAATGAGAGAAATACTCTTTAGAAGAGGCAAAGTCTGGGTTTGCTCTGGGAGCAAGTCTGCTAGATAGTCTATTGGATTTGACAGAAAAACACAGAAGAAATCATGGTGAGTGGCAGTGGGAAAGAAAACCATTTGGAAGTTAATGGTGTGGAAATGAGGTAGGTTCACCAAAGCTTTGCATGCAAGGGAAGGGAAATTGTTGCTGGTAAACACTGACGGAAGCTGACTGCTTAGAGCATGCGGCTGGCTGTTGTTGGAGCTTTCATGCTGATTTTCGAGGCAGTTAGTGTTAGTCACTTTTCATTCAAGTGGATGCAGCACCATTATAACAGTGTAGCAAAGTGTTCATGGCCCTCTCTTTTACAAGTATGAAAGGTAAAGGTTTTAGAAAAGTGCCTGGTCATGGGCACTTCCACAAGACAAGTGCAAATTTTCCTTATTAGCCTCCTGAGGAATAAATTGCTCCTTGCCTCACTCCTATTCTTTACTTTGTCTTCAGTAGTTGCTTGAGCTTTTCTTTTATTTCCATTGATCTCTCTTGCTGTTATTTTTACTCTGTTGATATTAGACTGATATGACTCCTTGGAACAGGAATGTGTGTCTGTCATCAGTACCCAGGACAGCTGGAGGCATGTTTCTCTGGGGGCACTGTAGTTTAAATTATGAATTTTTTTTTTATTTTCCTAATTATCAGTAACTTAGACCTGGAATGATGTGTGAGAAATGAGAGACATGATCTTCTCTCAAACAAACAGAAATGCTTCTTTGGTAGTGAGATGAAAACACTATGTGAAAACAGTTTTATTTGCAGTTATTAATACAAGGAAACTGTAACTAAAAACATGGAAACAGCTTTGCTCCTTAATTGCAGACAGGAAGAGGTGAATTGCATGACTGCTGAAGTGGCAGAAAATGTTACACTCCTGTCTGGGTTTGAAAGCACTGAGACCGAGAACTGAGTGACTGGGGATGATACCAGGAGTAGTTGTGCTGTAGTGAAGTCTTGTTATATAAAAATGTAAATGTTAGGCATCTTTTATTATTCTACATCCTTATCTTAGTTAATATTAAGAAGTTTAGCCATAGCTGACGGAAATAAACCCTTAGATATATAAAGTCAATGTGAATGGGGGTGACTTCTTATTTTTAAAGAGCTAAGCTTTATGAATCTATAAATATTTAGTAAATGTGGGCCACGTACAAGCTTGCTATTGTCATTAGATTCTTTGCTGTAAAGGTAAAATAGTAAAACAGCTAACATAAACAGGAAAATACTAGATTCAAGTAGTGAAGGTTTTGGAGTGGAAAGTTTGGTTATCAAGATTTGGTTACCAAGATGTATTTGTTTATAAATCAGCATTTCCATTTTTGTTTCAAATATAGCATATGTACATGGTGTTTAGTATTATTTTGCTAGAATCACTGAAGTATTAAATACTTTCTCTCTTCTTTAATACATGTGCTTAGCTTCAATAAAATACTTTATTTAAATATGGGAGGGTTTGTTCTCATTTGGCATACGTGACAGAAATGGATTTTAACTACAGAAAATAGAGATGTTATGAAACTTAACTTGTTTAATGAGTAGCACAAAAAGAATATGTTATTTTTCTATATAAAATGGATAACATATAAGAATGCCTACTAGAAAGAAATATATATTTTTAATTGAATATAAAAAGAAAGAGTGAATGGTATTTTTAATGACCAGTCTAGATCTATTAAACAAAATATGGTTTCACTGAGCAGAAATGATCTCATTGTCTTTTTCTATTAAGTATTATGCTAGGACAGAACAAGTTAATGTTTCTTATCAGGATGTTTTTTTATCCCAAGAAAAGGTACTGAAGCCTTCCCACACATGGAATTTTTTTGACTCTGAGAAAGCAGTGATGGAGGTTAGATGCAAATGGTACTTGCCGCAAATATTGTTCTGGCAAAGACTTTTTACACTTTTCTCTCCCAAAGTCCAGTGTTGCCAGGAATGTTCTCCCATACTTATAAATCTGCCACTGAGGATAGTTGTCTACATTGCACATGCCTGAATAAAATATTGAATTGGTTTCTCTATCTTTGTATAAAGTGCACCATAGCTTATTAGAATAATTAACACTATGTAGGCCAAAAGCCATTGTATTATCCACAATACATATTGTATTAGGAAATATATTCTCTATCGCCATTACATTGTATAGGTCTGAATTTTTCATCAAAAATGGTTGTCAGTAAAGGAAGTATTTGTTCATCAAAGTTAGCATTCTTGTTAGAGTTATCCTTTATATGTAAAATTGGAGTGATACCACTAGGGTATTAGGAGCCTAGAAAAGAAATAACCCTACTACTCTGTCAGAATATCAACAGAGCAAACTATGCCTCACCTAACCCAGGTGAATGTCAAAACTTCTCAATTCCAGACCAGTAAACTTTAGTTCTTTAAAAATATATTTAACTTAGTTTAGTCTGGGAGGTATTTTTGAAACAGAACTCTTTAAAACTTGGATACAGATCACCAAGTGAGTGATGTCAGATAACATCACAGAGCTGAAGGGGAGGTCACCTCAGGAAATGGTCTGAGACTGTACAAAACAAGATATTTAGATGAAGTCTGGGCAACATTTCCTAGTGAGTACAAAGCAATTGACAGTCTGCTTCATCTGAATGACCTCTGTCATGACAATGCTTTTGAGTTTTCCTCAAAAAAACTCCATATTCTGTGCAGAGATTTTTCTCTAGTAGGGTAGACTGTAATCTAGTGGTCAATATCAGACAAGAAAGACGCTTCTTTCCATGACATAATTTTAAAAGCCAGGAACACCAATTGATTTACTTAAGGCCTCCAGTAGTGAACAGTTTTGTTAAGAAACTAACAGACTCCTTTAATTGAGAAAGCGCTTGCAGCTTTATCCAAGACCTTAGACAATTCCCTCTGTCAATCAAAATTACCTCCCACTTTGGTGGATGGTCTTTCAGGTAAGTCTTAAACCTTATTAAAAATGTTGAGAGAAAGGAAACAGCACTGTGTAGCTGTGATGAAAAACTCTTAAGCAACAGACTCACTGTCCCACTGCTACCCCAGAAGGTCCTTTTTGACAACACGAAGACTGAATATAGTGATATGCAAGATCGCCTTGTGCAAAAGTAACACACTTACTTATCAATACTGATATTTAGTCTTGGACAGTCAATGTATTAAGGTGTGGTAATGCTATGGCACATTATTACACTGCCATTAGTGTTAGAAGCTGTTGGGTAAAAAAATGCAAGTACTTTAAGTTTGTCTTAGTAGTTTCTTTGACAGACTTGCGTCCTAACGTAAYAGAAGTCTCTTTCTTCCTCAAGCCAATAGTCTTAAAGATTTTTTATTTATCTGATTTTAGTAGCTTCAGAGAAGAAGAGTAAGAAAAAAAAATTTCCTCAACCTAATATTTTGCAAAATCCAATAATCCAGTACATCCAACAAATGATTTTAAGTTTCTTCAACAATAAACACTTCTGTGAATTCGTTTCAGTAGCACTGGTTCAGTAACTTCTTTCAGAGAACAAAAAATCAGGTATGTTGGGTCATGGAAAGGTTCCTATCAACTTTGTCAATAATATTGACCAAACTGAGAGCCTAGGGAAGGGTTTGGAGAGAACGTATATTACTCCCTAAAGTCTTTCGGCTCCCACTCACTTTCAGCTCAGAAAAGTCTTTCACCTCAGAAAGGCTTTATGCATTTAGCAACTCCCTGTAGACCTCAATTCCCTACACTCATCTGGTGGGGGGACCTCACAGCTGAGAGTTGATCGTTAAGCTTCACTGTATCTTCCATACCCTTTAATGAGATTTCAGACTAGAGAAGAACTTTTAGTCAATGCTTGGAAGCTTGGTTTCTCTTATGGCTGCAATTTTCACATAGCCTAGTAGACTGAAGGTGATGTTTCATTTGTCAATGCATTTGTAGCACCCTGAAGATAAATAATTGACCCAGTTTAAACCATTTACTCTTACAGTTTACTGCTGAGTGATAACAAGGCCACCACTGTAGACTGTTAGGATTTTCTCCTTGTGCATCTCTTTTATGATTATATATGGTATCTTTAAGAATTTACATAATGAGAATGTAGAAATGGTTTACTGGTTTATTCTGCCTGTCAGTGACAATAGAAGATGCCATTGGAGAAGARCACATGATCATTACATAAGGGTAGAAAAGAAACAGTAAAGCTTGATGATCAATGTCAATACGGAGAAGAGTGATCAGTGGGGTCCTCTGAGTTTAAAATGCCTAGCAAGTTGAAAAAAGAATTAGAAAATAATCATAGGCAACATTTTTAGAAACAGATGCTAAACATTACRCTCAGGGCATCTGAGCAAACCTTTACACTATGCTTTAACAGCTCTAAAATGATGATTATGGATYCCGGGGGGCATAGCGGGGAGAGGAGTACAGAACATGTAAAATCTTAGGAATGAAGGCAAAGCATTATGTTTTTGTTTTTAATTTAAAAAAAAAAAAGAGAAAAAAGTTAAGTTCTAGTGTCATAGGGGTAGTTCTCATTGGAAAAAAAAAAAAAGGGAAAAAGAAAATATGAGCAATAATTAGAGAAAAGGGCAAGAAGTAGGATTGCAGCCCTGGACTACAAGAGAGCCAACTTTGACCTCCTCAGGGAGCTCCTTGGGGAAATCCCCTGGACCAGGGTCCTAGAAGGAAAGGGCGTCCAGGAGAGCTGGCTTACCTTCAAGCGCCACTTTCTCCAAGCCCAGGATCGGTGTATCCTGACCAGTAGAAAGTCAAGTAAGAGGGGCAAGAGACCTGTGTGGATGGAAAAGGAGCTGCTAGGGAAACTTAATGAGAAGAAGAAAACATACGTTAGGTGGAAGAAGGGCCAGGCCACGTGGGAACAATATAGGAACATTGTCAGGGAATGCAGGGGTGCGACGAGGAAGGCCAAGGGCCACTTGGAATTAGAACTAGCGAGGGACGTCAAGGATAACAGGAAGGGATTCTACAAATACATCAGCAGCAAGAGGAATACTAGAGAAAATGTCGGTACATTGCTGAATG
>PTEX01000227.1:729270-824586 GCA_003342815.1 Eudromia elegans | reverse complement strand
GTGGTGGCCAGTGATAGAACTAGAGGAAACAGCCACAAATTGAGGCACCAAAAGTTCCACAGGATCTTGAGAAATAACTTCTTAACAGTGAGGGTGACAGAGCACTGGAACAAGCTGCCCAGAGAGGTGGTGGAATCTCCTTCTCTGGAGATCTTCAAAACCCGCTTGGACACCACCCTGTGACCCATGCTCTAGGAGACTCTGSGTGTGCAGGACTAGATGACCTCTAGAGGTCCCTTCCAACCTTAAGCATTCTATGATTCTATGAAAATGTATCTTGAAGACAAGAAAACATTCTGGAATAAATAATTATAATTCTTTTAAGCCCCTTGGAGGMAAGAAGCAGATGAATTGCTGACRGGAAGCTCAGTCGAGAGTAAACTTYGTCAAGCAAATTGATTGTAGWTTTTAAACTGTTTAGATAACAGGGAAAAKATAGAAAAGGATGGATAGAAAAGGAGTAGATTGCACATATTTTGGTTTTCAACTGACGTTCTGGCTTTCTGTGGAATCTAAATATGATCTGCATTGGGCTATATGATGAATATAAGGATTCTATGATTCTATGATTCTATGAATGCACAATTAGCTGGAAAATTGTACTCAGAATAGCTGCTCATAGTCACTAAGTAAGCAAGAAGTCTTTGTCTATTGTGTTGAAGCCACAAATGCCTACTCTGGGTCTAATTCTGGTTGCTCTTTTTGWTAAAGTCCTAATGATGAAACAAGGCACTCCTGATTAATTTGCAGATCGCATCAACCTGGCTGAGGCTGCAATCACATTGGAGGACACTGCTAGAATTCAGAATTATCCCGAGAAACTGGAGCTATCACCTAGGGGAAGATATACGTACCAATCAATATGTAGAGTTGAAAATATTATTTTACACAGAAATTAATAATAAATGAATGGTTTTGGGAGCAATGACATTTGTAGCAGCTGTCTAGAAAGGGTGTGGGGCATCATAAAGTGAAAATGAAACATAAATGTTATGCCATAGGACACTATGCTGGTATATATAGCCAGATAGGGCAGGTATGCAGGAAATAAAATGTTATCCTTCTAGTAATTTTTGTAATGATATGTGTCAATAGGAAAAAAAAAATATGTCAGATTAAGAAATGTACATATTTACCAAGAGTCTGAGAAAAGCATTGACCGCAGACTTTTCATCTATGCAAAAAAATGTTAAGTAAAAGTTGAASACAAAGTAAAAAAATAAAAAAGTCAAAATACCATTTTCTCCATATTCATAATGGACTAGACAAGAAGTTACAATTTAAGTTACAAGGATAAAGGCACAGATAGTCTGTTATAGAGAAGTTTCAAATTGAAGATTGAGAAAAATGCAAAAGGAAGTTTCTATCATTGCAAGAAGATATTAAGAGCAGATTAGACAAATATATGTCCAAAATAATGTAGGTACAACTGACAGTGCATTGGGGCAGGTTAATAGACTCTAGATATCTACTCAGCCTGATGATTCTTTCATCAGAATCACTAAATTCCAGCACAATCTAAAAATTAGACATGGGAGAACTGAACAAAAATACTAAGGCTTTTCTTAGAATAAACAAAGTAATTAAAGACAGTGTAAAATTGAGAGAGAAAATTTTGCAAATTCTTGTCTCCAAATCAAAGCTGAGACAGCTGAACAGTTTCTCCTCTCAAAGAGAACACAAAGGAATGGGGATATGTAAGTAATTTGCTTGATGTTCTTACAGCTTCATGGTTACAACTACAAATCGGCTTAAAAATTGGGCAATTACTTCTTATGATTATTTATCTTATTAAACTGCAATTCAGATTGAGGTTGAAACAGTACCTAATGTACCAGGAATGAAAATGAACCTAGTTAAGGATGAGAAATGCTCTAAGCAATCAGTACAGGCTGGCAGCAGTAGCACTGGTGCTGCAAGAGCACAGAATGGCAGGTTGCCTCGGGAGTCATAGAAGAACATAGAACCATTATGGTTGGAAAAGACATGCAGGATCACCAAGTCCAACTGTAAACAAAGTCCACCAAAGTCCACCAGAGTCCTGCCAAATCCACTTGCTCCGCATAGAGATTCAGCTGCACTGACTCAAACTTGATACCCAGTGCCGCTTTTGAGTTAAGGTGACATCTCCTTTCATCCATTTTAAGGTTTTTGTTTACTTGTTTGTTTTGTTTTGTTGTTTTCCCYACTACCTGCATGTGCTTTCTGGAGGTGTGACATCCTTTAATTTGCCAGTATATTTTTTTCTTTATTGTAATTGTAAAGATTAAAGATGTATCAGACAAATATATTAGATGTTCTTTCAGTCCCTGCTACTAAATCGCTACTGTTTTATGGGGGAATAATTTTCAAACTATTTTATTCATCTAAGCTTTGAATAATTTTATATGGTTACAAGCTGGCAGTCTGTTTGGGATGCTTGCCCTTAATGCCAAGAAACATATTTTTTGTTGTGGCGGTAGACAAGGGAAACCTTACCCTGAAATAAATGAATGCTTGTGCATACAACCTTAAGTTCTCCCAGCCAAAAACAATGCCCCAAAAATGAGKAAAGAGAATTAGACATTAATATCACAGCTAAAATGGCTGAATAGTCTTCTTAATATAAGACATCTCTGAGATTTTGTGAGTATATCTTCATTAACCATAGCATTCAAAGTTGAATATACTGTTTAGCTGACTTTTGGTCTATGTAGAAATTCCTTACAATGCTAGGGATATATAATATCTCAAAATGCTGAAATCAAAACCTGAACTGGAAGTATCTCATTTATCTCTACTGTAATTTGGGTAGAGGTGTTTTATTCTTATAGTTAAATAGTTAAACAAAAAGGGTTTTTTTCAAAAATAAAGTAAAAAACAAATATATATATATATATTTGTGTGTTTGTGTGTTTCCTATAGACAATTCTGGGGCATGTTCATAAATTGTTCTTCCTCAGGAACATATTTATTTCAGTGAATATCTGTAAGGCTTTCTTTTCCCAGTAGTACWGGGATAAAAACAGTAGATAATAATGAGTACTGTGCAGTACTGGGATAAAAACAAGATGAAAATTTTCCTTACAAACAAATACATCTTTTGTCTGTACTGGGAAAGGTCTATCCATTGACACTTCCTGAATTTTAAATTTTTTCTAGACTAGTAATGATCTGTCTATGTATTCTGATGATTTATATTGATAAGCATGCCTAAGTTGTGGAGTACTGCAGACTGTCTCAAAATATATAGGGTTTTCAATAGTTATCTTTGGTCACATTTTTCATTCATGTAATACTGTAGCTTTCACTTAGTGTGCTTTCCGATAAGATAAAAATTACCAAAATAATATTTTACTTAAAAAAAATCTTTCAGCATCTAAATAATGGATTTTTTTCTTTTTTATTTTATTTTCCATTTAGGACATAATCCTTCATTTCACTAATGTGAATCTTAGGCATGATGAGTCATACATTACTGGCTTTATTTTTTCCTGTATTTTCATAGATTTTAATCTTTACTTGACTTTTATATTAATATGCTTTGTTTGGATTTCAATAGATCTTGTGAAATATTTTCATTTGTTTGTATTTTATCTGAAATGGTTAGGTTTACCTATACAACAGACTAATGTAAACCTTTACAGGATTTTTAATATTTGAGGATTTTTTAATTCTTAGTCCATATTAAAAAATATATCACTTCTAATAAAACTTACAAGTTCCTAGGAGTATTTTTGTATGTTTCAAGTATGCCATTCTAGAACTATTCCTTTTTTTTTTTTTTTTTTTTTTTTACTATTTTCAATGTAAGGACTCTTTTTAAAAATAACATCATAAGTAGGGGTAAATAATAGGGAAAATTCTTCAAAAGTACTTACTTTGGTTTTAAAGGTATAGTTAAATTATTACCAAGATTTTTCATGTTTGTTTTAGTAAAAAAGAAAGAAAAAAGGCTACATTTCATTTCTAGTCAAACAATATTATAAACTTCAATTTGGTCWCAAATTACTTTATTTAGATCAACAAATTGGAGGACTTGCCCAGAGAAGCTTTCATTAAGGACATGAACCTCCRCCTTGCAGTATGTCTCATTTTTTTAGCCCATGCCCATGGTGAAGTGTGGCTTGAGAGCTTTATTCTTGACTATCTGACTTGAATAATCTCAGAGAGATCTGAGGAAATTACACATTCAGGTTGTRCGGAAATGTTCCTGAGTCTTGGGGAGAGTCCAATTCATATTCCAGGTCCTCCAGGATATTTGGTAGACAATATTGTCAAATGTTTCAGATTTGCTGCTCATAATGTGGTAGATTCTGTAATTGGTCTCCTCAGATATCACAGAATGTTTTGTTTCWAACTCTATTGTTCTGATGTAAACAAGAAGCCATTTTAAACACGTATTGTCAGAGATTCTGTTTGAGACTTAGAGTTCATACTTGGAACCTGGGAATCATTCACTATTCATAAATCTTGGAACAGTGATGTTTCCAATAATTTGTACAACTAGTTGCTTGCAGGAATCTAACATTAATTTTGAAGCAGTGAGGTAGGTCTTGAAAAGCATGGTTGAAATATCTTATTTGGGGTGTGCAYCATCAGCAATTTTTTGTTAAGCAGCCTTTTGCCTATCTACACTTTTATCCTTCAATCACTGGAGCACTTTGAGTCAACCTGCTATTGAAAAATAATATTTCTATATTTTGTACTTAATCTGAGGGCTACTTTTACATCTTTGTAAGAAATTCTATATTTTTTTTCTCTACTGTCTTGTTCCTTCTGCAAAGTCTGACTTGTAGCAAACAAGTAAGTATGCTAGCTAGCCTCCTGTCTCTGTCTTTAAGACAGAAGTGAAATTTTTATGTTAATCTGTTAATTGCAAATTATATATATATAAAATCCTGCCAGTCTTCTGAGCTAGCCAGTTCCTTGAGCGGACTAAACCTAAGGAATACATATACAGTAAATCTAATATTTAATTAGAATTCATCCTGGCCTTATCTTATATTTGCATAATGGGAAGATTTTTATAAGGAATTAATTCCAATAATAAGATTTATTTATCTAATGTCTTGCTTCTGATCTGATCAAAGAATTATTCACACTAAACTTCAATATGTTTAAAGTCCTTTATAATAATACCTCCCCCTCTTTTTTTTTTTGTTAAAATGTGTTGTAAAGACCTAGAACTCTGAAGCAAGTAGCTGGAAGTTTGAATTACACATTATGAAATGTGAATAGGAAGTAGAGAAGCTATTCAAAGACTGAGCTGAGTTGGATGCAAATCAAAGGAAGAGTTATTCTTTTTCTGTCCATGAAAAGCAAAAGTCACATATCTCCAGTACCCTGGTGAGTGACATAGGACCTGCATGGGTTTAAAAATCACAGAGTGCTATAACCTGAAATGAAAAGTCTGTGTAGTGCTGATTCATAAAGTCTGGTTTCTCTGCAATGCACTTTCCACAGAGGAGAAACTCTCATGAACTATTTGCTCTTTGTGAATGGTCAACAGTCCTGTTCTGCTTTGAATATCAGGGATGACTTTGTTTCACTAAATCATGCAAACTTTCACGTCCTCATTATTATCTACGTTCAGCAAGAAGAACACCCAAGGATATTAGTATCAATAAGAGGGAATTTTTATAAATCCAGAACTCATCCCTGGGAAACTATGAAAAAATGATCTGTAGTAGTCAATAATATAGTGACTGATTGTGTACTACTGATAAGATATTGCCAAGAAAGAGACCAGTATGATTTCATGTGCAAAACACGACATCTGTAGTAGCAATGAAGAAATGTTAGTGCTGTATTGTCACATACTGTTAAAACTTCATGTGGGATGCTACGTGTGGGTGAGTGCTTCTGTGCAGCAAAGGAATAGGTAGTAAAAGGTGCTGGTAGAATAAGGATTGAATGGCTTGACACTCATTGCACTTTAAAAGAAATTGTCCTATTTACTCCAGCAGTCCCTATTTACTACAGGATACAAATGGGATATAAATGGTTTATCTGAATATCCTGTAGGATGAAGAAGAGAGCATTTTCTAGAGTAGCAAATGTCTWTTAAATTGATAATAATAATAGAGGACATGTCCTGCAAACTAGCCATACATTGAATGGTCTTTAACCATTAAGGAATTGTAAGTGAGCAAAAGATGTTATTTGAGAATCAGGCCTGCCAAGTGCAGTAAGGGGATATTATGCTATACTGGTGAATTCCTTTTTAGTCTTGTACATTGTGTTTTCTAAAAAGAAAGTAAAATTGATTCAATGACAAAGAAAGTTAATTTGAAATGGTCTTCTAAAGAAATATTTAAAGTTCGACTAAGTAAAGAAGTAGTTATCAAGAAGCAAAATCTATCCACTTAAGGATTTAAATAATACAATAGAGCCAAAATAAATTCAGAAGGCACAAATACACCTAACCTTATGACTTCTGAACTGCATTATTTAGTATTTTATATGTTTTAAAATATAAAATATTTGTATTTAATCTTAAATATCAAAAAATACAAACAAATCTTAAATATTGCTATTATCTTTTAGTATTAAGCCTGAAGAGAAAAGAAGATTATTACATTAAAAAATTGCTCCCTTTTGCACAGAAATGTTCAAATTGATACTGATTTGAAACCTTTTATGTTGCGCTTCTAAGCAGGGGTTTCAAGAGACTTAGAAAACCAGATTTAATTTAACATTATGATAAAGATCATCTCTCCAAAATTAAGCCTATTTCTATCCTTACCACTGACCATATCAAACATGTGCATTATCCTGCCCTTTTCTGCTTTGCTATGGAAGAATGCAGAGAAAAGTGGAAGCACAAGAAATCATCTGCATATTCTGATAAGAGATTTTTTTATAAGAATTTATTACTTTCCTAAGAACTGTTCAGCTAGAATTTTATGGGTTTTTTTGAGCAAGACAAAAGTAGTCCTAGTGACTATCAGGATGCTATAATATGACCTTAGTCAAGTTCTTAGTTGAAGATAGGCCAACCTAAGGTCTTCAATTTCTGGGCTTTTTTTTATCCTGCTGAGCACTCTTGACAATGGAGATATTTGTTATTGATGAATTGTCTTTATTAAGGTTTTTTTTTTTTAAATCCTGATATGAATAATAGAATTTTGGCAACTTTTATTTTATTTTTTTTTAATTTTAATATACTAAATTTATTCATACGTAAACTTATATTTGTTATATCCATTTTGAATCTCTGTTTTTTCTTCATCTCATCTCCCTGTGTGGTGTATAATCCTCTTTAATCCTTTGTGTGTATTTCTATAGATTTTTTTTATTCCATAAATCTTTTGCTTTACTTGTTAATAATATCCTCTTGATCTTCATTTACAAGAGGAGCTTCAAGGTAATACAATATAACAATGATGTTCTAGTGTTATCAGTAGCTATTCTGGTTGGAATGATTTTGATAAAATTCTGATCTCTGATCAAAGCAGATACATTTGGTGAAGCCTTACTGTTTTCAAGAGGAAGATGTATAAGGCTTTTATTATCTGGTACTCTCAAATTAAAAGAAAAACAAGACAGGTGTTAAAGTTAAGGACAAAATCTGGCTATTGCATTTCATTACAGTCAAGCCAGGTTTTCATCTAAATCTTGGCTTCTGTTCTGATATTTCTTTGGCAAAAAGGTTCAGTCTGCATATTTTTCTGCAGAAATCTTAAAATAAGAAATACATTACATTTTTATAAATAAAAAACCTATAAATTATAACAAATCTTAAACATGACCAAGGTAATAAAGCAGAAACAAACGCCTATGGAACACACCAGAACTTTTTTTTTTCCCATTCCAAGTATTGTGTTAATACTGAGAAAAATAAATRAAGAATAGTTAAACTGATGAACGGTATAAGAGGTTATCAATGTTAAATTATTGAAAAGATTTTGCATATAGACATATGCAGGGATCTCTCTTTTATATATCAAGACTGATGCCAGAATAGATTCTGCATAATTTCTGCATGAGCATGATATTTTCAATAGGAAATATATGCTGGAAAAATAATGGGTTATAAAATCTCAGCATCCAAACAGCCTCTTCTTTTTCTTTTCAGATGTACTAAAACATTTGACTATATCTTGTTCATCCAGAAAAATGCTGTGCATTCTTTACCTTCTTTGCTTTTAAAAGTATTTCCCCTTCTCCTCCTTATCAAAACTGGCCACCCCGTTAACACAGAACACTTTAGCCTTTGATAGAAATCCTCTAGGTAATCTCACTAAACTGATGCMACACATCTCTCTCTCCTGCTGTTTCCACAGCAAAGCTTATTGCCCATGTGGAAGAGGTGATGAAATGAAAACATGTGCCAGCACTTGCAGTTTATCTTCTAATACAAAAACTTAAGCTACTTATGAAAAGATCGGTTTTGTGTGGTTTTGCCAGACAAGAGCATGCACTTCAGTTTTTACAAACCTAAGTTTAAGGAATTAGGCAGGATATTGCCACCGGTATAGGAGCTTCCTAAACCATCCCTGCAAGAAGATAATTGTCAGAGCTCTTTGCTTTTGCCCTATGTGCCTTGCCATAAACTTGCATAGGTTCTGCTTCTCAGCTAAGCTTGACAGAGTGTGACAGCACTTTTACAATTGAAATAGAACTTTATATTCAAAAAGAAATATCAGGCCTGATCCTCCCCTTTTAAGTCATTTTCCCTTCCTAAGCTATTTCAATCTTTAGTCTATTTAGTTATGAGCTTTTCAATTTCAGTAGTGCCAAAAATGGCATAATAATGAAAAAGCCATTGCATGAAATCATGAGAAATTACAAAAATTTTTGCCCCCACTTCTAAGTAGGTGGAATTGGCATACTTACTTTATTGGATTGCACAGTTCAATTGAACCACTGATGCATGTCATTGAGAGGCTTTGCGCTTCCCATGAGGCTCCCACAAAATGCTACCTCAGCAGMTTGCCCTGCTTTGCCTAGAATATGCCTGTCATACACAAGCTATAAAGCTAAAGTATTCTGAAAAGCAGATGTCATTTATATTTATTTAAAACAAAGTATTTCATTACAGTGACTGGTCTTTTGTAGATTTTTATATCATGATGGAAGTGTAGTGAAACCAGCTTCATATTGGTCAGGGTGCTGAGACTGGAAAGTGCAGACATTTCTAAATGTGTTCTGTCACTGTAGGAGATTTTGCTGTCAGAGAAGCTCTTCTGTCAGCRGAATTAGTAGCTTTCACTTTCTGCTCTCAAGGGGATTTAAAGGTATCTCTTTCAGTCAGTGTTGATTTTTTTAGTAAAATATTTTTGATTGTTTAGCAGAAAATAGCAAGAAATGTACAACAATGTTAGCTAAACTGTGCATGTTGGAAAGATAAAATAGATGAAAAATAATCAAATAAAACTTTTTAATAGCATAATTAAATGAATCACATTGAATACAGTTAAATATTAACAAAAGCATTGTAAACTTTCCAAAACAGAAATAAAGTTTGAGTGGATTTGAATCATCAGAATAATTTTAAAAGTCTTGAACTGTATCACCTATGAAATATTATGCTCACAGTGTGTAGTTTATATTTTCAAGTGTATGATGGGTAAACAGATCTTATTTCCATATGATACTTTATGATTTATGGACTACTCTTGTATGGAAAAAAATAAGTATATTAAAAATAACTACTGCAATGTGAGAGAGCTCTTACTGTTGTTTACAGCTAAGATCAAGAGTTCAGCTAAGTTCAAGAGTCAAGAGGCATGAACTACATTCTTAGTTCCCATAGACAACTGATCCCTTGGCATTGGTTTCCTTTTCAGGAAGTTTATGCAGTGTGGCTGCCCAGGCTACGCAGGGGACCTTCAATTCCATGTAAAMCTATGAAAGATATATTTATAAAATTGAATGATTTCTCAATTGGATTTTAAAAAATGCATTAAAGCTACAAAATTCTCCTTGGTCTATCAATAGCATAAGTTTTGTCCTGGCAAAATTGCTGCATGGAAACAAAATCCAAATTGGACAAATTCATGTCATAAAGAATTATCACCATTAGTTATGGCTGGTAAATCATGGCCATGGGCAGCATGGATGACTTCCTGACTTGACGATTCATTAGGAATGACAGGAGTCAGAAAGCTAGAGGCTGATGTTCAGGCAGTGTGCTTTCATACATCCAGGGGGACATAGGGAAATTGAAATTTGCTGAAATAAATTCTTATCTGTCATCCTTGTAAAAGTTACTATTACAAAAGAATCATCTGACACAAATGAAGTGACTTTAAAACCGAAGATTCTTATCCTCCAACTCCTTTTCCTCTTMTTTTAGATAAATAGATGTCTATATTCATATTACTAACCGTTAAGRCAAATAAATAGGGAACACAGTGAAAAAAGTCAGGTTAATAAAATAATTGCATTCTGGATTAGGAAGTGAAACATAGCACACAACATGATGGCAGGTAGACAGCCATCCTTAGGAACAAGTCTTCTAGGTCTCCTGACTGTCTAACTSTTACTAAGTTTCAGTATAAATTATTCTTTATGAAAGTCAACAAAAAATCTGTGGAAAAAAAAAAAGATAATGAGTAGATCTATCTGGCAGGCATTCTTCCTAAGTATGAGCAACAATATGAGATGGGATGTAAATATTTTTGTGTGCTTGTTAAAATTTCAGGTAGTGGATTGATATTCTCAACCAGGAATAGATTTTTTTTTCAGTGCTGAGACATGATATAAGGAATGATAAAATAATTTCTTTTCCATGATAAGTAAAAGGGACCATATAAGCAAAAAAAGGTAATCTCACACTTGAGGAAGAAAAGGGAAAAGGGAATTCAATCACAATAAAACCTACACCTTTCCAAGAAAAAAAAATCAAATATGTTTTGAGACATTTGCTATAAACTGAGCAGATATTTTTATTGAACTTCCATAATGGCATTCAGGCCTGCTTAATTGTTCATTTAGAGATTGTTGTTCTGTATGAGAAATGAAATTATTCCCTTAAAACAGATATTTTTGTGCAGTTTTAATAATGAATTTCATCTGCTTTTATCACCCCAAATTACTGAAACAGTTTTTTTTCTAGATCTATGTCTTAAATCAACACACAAACAGCAGCTGACAAAAGTCTAGGTACTCTGCAAGTTATTWTGCTTTATAGTCCACTGGTAACATGAAATTACTTGGTTTTCTGTGATCTTTCTGTGGAGCTTAAGATGGACACCATATTTAGCAAAACAAAGAGATATTCTCAATCACCTCATCTTTGAGGCCTTGTTGTGATGGAGAGTCCCCATATTTGTTTGGAGAACCTGGATGAAGTACATGAACTTCTGAGGATAGAGTCCTAGTAGTCCAATGTTCTGTCCACCTTTGCTGCAGAGCATCCCCTACTTGCTAGACCAGTATGAAGGAAGTTTAATGTAAAAGTAAAAATTGTTAATTTTAATAGGGCACCTAAGCTGAAAACTAGTTACTAGTACTAAGAAAATACACAAGACGCTGAAATCATTCAGGAACTGTTTGTTTTAATGTTGCTAGCAGAGTGTTTATTACTACCGTTAAAACACTCACGATTCCTTAAACAAGTCCTATCTCCTGGGAGATCTCTTCCCCACATTGCCAGTCACTGTGATTCCCATTGACTACTAATGCTCACTAGGGAGGTTCCTGAAATTTTCAGCCTTCATAATTAATCAAGTCAAATTATCATCTTAGAAGAACTTGTTAATGAAATACTGTCAGTGACAATATTGGTTTTGGATTTGCAAAGGCACATTAAGTTGAACTTTCTAGCACAGCATCCACAAACAGATTTGGTAACTTGCTGAAGAATAAACAAATGCAAATGGGTGCCTATACAAGTAGAAATGAGTGTATTTTCCACAAGTAAACATTTCAGTGGTAATAACGGCTACAGAATAATAAGTAGTGCCATTTGGAGATTGAACTGGAAAATAATCAAGGAAATTGGTGTATAGGGTTGGTGTCTGGATAACAGATGACCACAGATACAACTTAATACAGTTGTAGAAGCCTACTACAGCACACAGTAGGAGAGATAAGAGTGAGATAAGGCAGAGAGAGCAAGATGGCTCCCCGTGGCAAGAGTTAGAGGAAAAGAGGAGGAGGTAGAAAGAGAAGGAGGAAACAGAAAAAGGAAAGATTAAAGATTGAAATGACTGAGTAGCTACTCTTCTGCTCTCCTAACTGCCAAAGTGCCCCCGCCCAGTCCTTCAGAAGGGTCTTTCACACACTTGTGAATATTGTAGATGGGAGATGGGAGTATGTGGCTGGATTTGGATTCCCCAAGGAACACTCCTTTTTGTTTCACCGTCCAATTATAATGTTTACCATTACTACCATCCATGTATGAATTTACCCCAGAGTGACTCCGGAGTTTCATTTGTCATATAGGGGCTGTCTTGCAAGAYGGCAGTCCTGGAGAGAGAGTAGCTCTGAGAACAGGACTCTTCCTGTTCCTGTTTATAATCACATGTTAGTGATTATAAAATCCCATAGAAGGAATTCTTTGTGTCCTTTTTCCCTAGTCCTTTGGGTATATTAAGCTTCACTTTTTCATCTGCTGATGTCTTGGTGATGGCCACACAGTGTCCTGTCTCAACAAGAGGAGAATATATCAGTTAAGTGGAGGAAGCTGGAACAAAACGGAAAATTAAGATCAGTGACACACAGCACAGATCCTTGGAGAATGACTGAGTCTTACAAAGAGGCTTACGGTCTAGTGTACATGAACATAACTTTCTACCGCTTACAAAATTTCATTTATTGGATAACAGCAAGTCTTCTCTGTCTCCAAATCATTTAATGGGATTTATAGTACAGACTTAAAGTGACTGTATTTCCTCAGAAAAAAAAAAAAAAAATTCAAAAGCCCAGTCCTGAACTCCATGCCGGAAAAACGAGAAGAAAAAAAAACCCCAAGAAAACCCTTATTCAAAGTATAAAACTTTGCTGGTAGGGATAAATTTGAGTACAAATCTGTCATGATTTCTTTTGTACAAAAATAATGCAATCTAACTTAAATCTCATAAAAAGTAGCCACCTATAGTTTTGTTTTTCAAAAGAAAGCTCTAAAAAAGGCAAATTGGATTTATATAATGTTTAGAAATATTATGCTTTTGAGGAAGGATCATTGAAACTGTTTGCATCTTAATGACAATRCAATATGAAATACCAATATGAAAAGAAATACCATACGCAGAAGGAATTGCTAGGGAAAAAGAAAAAACTTGGTTCCAATCCCTGTTTTTGTGAAAAGACATCTATATATAAAATCAAAATTGTAGAAATGGTTTGATTGCTACCAGTAAATCTGTAAAACATGTTTATCCCTTGACTGCTGTCTTTTAGCTAAATGATCTGGGAGGGAAATAGAAGAAAGAAAAAAAAGAGCTTTAGTATAAGAACAGACTGCCTGCTGTGGTGCCTAAAAGGGAATCCCAAGATTTAAATATAAATTTAGTGTTTAAATTCAAGAGTAGGTCAGAAGGCTTATTTTAAATKAAAAGGCAACACATATTGGACTTCATTGCTCTTTTAGCATTTACCTTTAGAATTCTATGCAGAAACACTACTGAGCAGCTAATATAATTTAAAAATATATATGTTAAAAGCCCTATTTTTTATGTATGCTCAAAACTTTCCTAAGCTCATCACCAGAATCCAGTTCYAAACAGCCTTTGAAATGATAGTCCCTTCTACTAAAAAACGAACTGTTTGTTTACTTTTAAGCACCATTTCCCCTATTTTCTTCTCAGTCAACTATCTTTCATCCCATTCTAGAACTCACCATTACTTTGATGGCCTTTTGGTATGCTCCCMCACTGCTGCCTCAGTACTGAGTAATAAATGCTCAGCAGAACTGGAGCTTCTCCTGTTTAGGCAGTGAGGCAACTTCATTCCCTGTTTCTGCCCTCATAGATTGCCTGTGACATTAATTCTGTGAGCATTGCATATTCAATGCTCACAGAATTAAACCCAGAAATAATCCACTGAGCAGGAATTGGAATGCAGCGTATGTATCTGTGATCAAATGCCAGAAGAGATCATATTCTTTTGCTCTCTATCTATCTAATCTGTAAATTTTCTTTTCTGAAGCTAACTTCTACATGAGGAATGGCAATCGTGCACTATTTGTGTTCTGGCATTTTAGGACACTCCTGGGAACTAGRATACATGGCACTGAGATTTGAGCAGAGAAATGGAAGTCACCCATTCTCTGTGCTGGTATGTGCAAGTCTAGTCTATAAAACATGGACACTTTGGCATATTGAAGCTCATAGAGTGGTGAGGTTTTGAAGAATTTCCACTTAGTTCTTCCACCCTACACTTGCATGGACAGAGGCGCAATCTTGAATCATCAGACCAAAGTGTCAGTTCAAAGATAGCTACGCGTTATGTCTTCAATGATAGCTCTTGATATTTCCTTTTGATTAGTTCTAGGTGACTCTGAGCTTTGAACTGTCCTGTGTCTGTACCTTCTTTCAGATCCTGSTACCTGTGAGGATACCCCTGCCTCACCTGGATGTCTGAAGCAGGCATTTTGAGTGGCAGCTGCTCTTGGCTAAGCAATAGCTCACACAGATAGTCAACAGAATAATTCTATCTCTCAAATAAGTTTATAAAACCACAGTAATGGAAAAATGACATACCTCCTTCAAACTAGACTGAAATATTTCTTTGCTGCTTGGATGCTTTTTAAATATGCTTAAGGGTAATCACTCTGCCTTCCTAAAAGAATGGCTTGATTCAGGGCTCTTAAAGATTATGTTGAAACCCATTTTAGTCGAATCTGCCCTAAATTGGTTTGCCTTAGATACTCATGAATATAAACATAAAGAGATAAATGGAGTGAATGTCTTCTACATAAATGCAGAAAGTTGTAATTTTGAAATGTTTTAAACAGAAATGGAGACAGATGATACTCTGAAAACTCAGTTTTGTAATATTTATTTTGCATATTATATTCTGTCAAAAATAATAATAAATAGAAATTATTAACTCAAGTTTTCTATCTAAATCTTTGAAATGTTTGTTATTTAATATATTCCTCTTTAGTTGTCATTTGCCTATCCTATTTATTTTCTTTACTTTTGCCTCATTTCTATAAAGAGGTTGGTATTGCCCTAGAGTAGAATGATAATCAGGCTGTATCACTTTGCTGTCCCCTGAAGTAGGGATACATGGAAATCATAAATAATGCAGTAATTTCAGCATTAGAATAGGAAACAATAGAATTTCAACAATGACAGGGTGAAAGTCATGAGTTTGGCAGTATTATGGACATGTCAGTAGGCAAACTTCCCAGAAAAGTATATATAGAAGAAAAATGAACTATGTTCAGGATCCTTGCCTTGGAAGAAAATAAATACGGATTAAGAAGCCTAATGGTAAGGATAGAAAGAACAAAAATATTCTTTTTTTTTTTTTTTCTTTAAAAGAAGGTATTCTGTCATGTCTCAGTTCAGAGATTTTTTTTTCTCCTGAGAACACAGAGGCACTTTCTAAAGGAAGGCATTGCATTAATGATACATTTAGGATGGATTTAGGCACAACCAGTGGGAGAACTCATAGCTAATTGGCATGTCCAATATAATTTAATTGGATGATAATTTCAAAAAATGAGATATATAAAGCTCACAAAGAGCTGGTCTTAAAGGTAGTTTTCCTTCTCTCTACAGGCAGAGTAAGACATGTCATTACTTTGCTGATATTTATGCTCTACATACTATAGCACAGCTGTACTGTTTATATAGTATATACTGTAACTTTCATCTGAAAAATTAGGTTTGGAAATGGATGTGGGAATGAGGTTGACCATATTGTTAAATCTGTCTTTATAACTCATAGAGAAGACTCCTGTAGCATTTGATAAAGCTGTGTAGCTTCTGAGCCCCCAAGGTGTAAACAACCATAGAAGTAGAGAGAGCTCCAACGGAACAGTAACAGAGATGGTAAAAGAAATTCTGAGAATGCTTCTTAAGTTTTTTCCTACATAATTTGACAAAATAAAATTACATTTTAAAGCCTGATTGCATAAGGACATTGACATGTGAGTGCACAATGTACTAGAGTAAGTCATTGCAAAAGAAAAATGTTTAGAAGTCATAGAGAGTTCTGCGACTAGCTTACAATCATATAGACATTTAATTACTTTCAGATATAATAACCACACTTCAAATATACGTGCAAGCAGCCAAGAAAAGTCAGGTCTGGATTCAACTGGAAAATCAGGGCCTAGTCATCTATTGCCAAAGTCCCTGAAACTTTTCCAGTAATCACAGACAGTAGCAGATTGAGCAGACAGTAGGGCAAATTCACACCAGTACATCTCATAGTCTTTTGAACTCACTTGTAGTGAAGGTAATGCTGATCTTTCTCTTGAGGGTAAATTTGTAACTTTTAAGGTGAGATCCTATCACTCTTAAGAGAAGATCTCCTGCACTTAAGCATTGTACTGTAGAACTTCATATATTGTTATTTTAAATATTGACTTTCAGGTAGAGAAGCAGAGCCACTTCAGTCATGCTAGCAAAGTGCATTTGCAGGGTAAAACTAACTGTTGAAAGTGAGGTAAAACTTATTATCACATTAGCCTGGACACATGTGCTGGCTTGTCTCTAGATGCTTATTTCAAACACAGATGTGAGATGTGGCAGGGTTGAGTGTTTGTGGGGGGGGTGTGTGTGTTGTGTTGTGTGTATGTGTGTTGTTGTTTCTTTTTATGGGGAAATTTAATTTAGTTGGGAAATAAAATTAATATTAAACAGAAAAGTTCTGGGAAAAAGAAAAAAAATTAGCTGATTTATATTTCTTTCTTCTCTCTTATTACGTTTGTGCATCAGAAGMAAAACTCAAATTTTATTTGTAGTAGACAGCTATTATTCCTAGATAGTAGATTAAGTGGATTATGTAGTAATAATATTTGGTCCATATTTTATAGCAAACATTTGGGAAGTTGCTTTTCATATTAGGAGTTTCTGCAGCCTAAATATAGAAATTATTTTAGAAATTAGAATTAATATGGAAATTAGAATTATTGTAGAAGTTAGAATTAATGTAGAAATTAGAAATTTAATTTCTAAAGATATAGAAAGGCTTTTTCTAAACTAGAAAAGATTGGATGATGCTACAAGAATGTGCATACATTGACTCCTAAAAGCACTTACTCCAGAAGTCATTAGAGATGATTAACCAATTTCCTTTATGTTTGAATACTCCTGAGACTTGTCTTTTTGATACTTTGTTGTTGTTTTGTTGCTTTTTATTTCAACTGTGACATATTCACATTATATGTATCTTATACACTATTCTTAGTCTTTTAATTTGATTATTAAGAATTAGTGTTGTGTATTGTTGCTTGGAAAAGAACAGAAATACTTTAGTTTTTCACAGAATTATTTGCATATTGCTTGTTCTAATGGTTTAGTGTTTGGTGACTTTCCTATTTACTTTTTTTTCATAAGTCAAGCAGCAGACCATATGACCCTGCACTCTGTACTGTGCCTATGTACTCTGTATTTGAGTTTTAAAGAGAGATCTAGTTTCCTTAACACTGTGTGTAGTATGCTGCAGATATTGGGAAAGCTTAATTTACTATAGAAAAATGCTGAGGCCCTGGTAAATAAAATATAAACATGAATAAAATGGACAATACTGTAGAACTTGTTTTATTGATTTTGTTCTAGTATTGATTTTTTTATGCTTCCTCCTCTTCTTATGGCCCCATCTCCACAAATAAACTTTTTTTTTTGGTGACACATAGATGTTTATATTGACAGTATAATAAAATGTGCAATAAAAAAAAGTCAGTAAGGAAAGTGGGAAGTATTAACTTCTGGATATAGGACCACTGTGTGGCTTTGTGTATCTGAGGTGAGATGTCAGAACTGTTTCATGTTATATGGCATTTCTGTTAGAGAGAAGACCAGGAGAGAAAATTATTAAATTCTCCCATATACATTTCTGTGTTTAGACTCTGCAGGTAAACTCGGAGGAAATATAATGACAACTGCTATAACTATTTCTAGCTGTGATGTGTTTCATAAAGTTAATATGGAGTTTTTTGTTTATATTTCTCTCACAGCTGTGGTAAAAGACAGCTGTGATAAGCTTTTGAAAAGAAAAGTTTACATTTTGGAGCAGTAGAAGATAGACAATGAAACTGGAGTGTTGTGAGGTCATTTGGGCATTTTCAACTTAACAGATAACCTCTCAAAAGCAAGCTGCACTGTTTTACATTAGTTGTTATATGTTTATATGAACTTAGAGATATCATCCCAATATGGGTGCATTTAGTTTAACAGAAATTCATGAATTTTAGGAAGTAGAGGGCCTATACAAATGTCACTCTTCCCCAGACATATGGAAATGCAGAAATTCAACCCTTAGGCCACAAATAACTTGGATTTGACCAGAAGACCCCAACACATAGGAAAAATCCTGTTCATTACTATTCAGGTTTTTCTGGGTAGTCGTGTTTCATGCAGGTATCTCAGAAGCAATTCCAGGCCTTTTGAATTGCTGGAGTAGTGCATGCCAAGTCTTTCATCAAACCATATTCTTTAGGTCTGCCACAACTTTCAAGGATAATCCTTTATATAGTAGATATTTTATTTTAGTATTTTAGTATTATAATAATCTCTAAGGTGTGCTAGACATTAACATTTTAGACAATGATGTGAGAGAAATTTTACTGTAAAGTGTCTCTTTTTTACTCAGTACTATATTTTATTTATAGGACTCAGTACTAAATAAACTAATAAACTTCTTTAAGGAGAAAATATTTTTTATTTCCTAAAGTTGCCATTTATTTTTAAGGAAAATGTTATTTTCTGAAGCAATGTTCTTCCCTGTGAAGCTATAAGGCAAAGCTCTAGATTTTTTTGGAAATTCATCTTCACACACAGTATATGTGGCACTGCATGAGTGTATTAATTCCTTCATGAGTCAAAGGACTTAATTTTAGGCACTCGGGTAAGCAACTGACAGGTAGGCGGGCAGCTCTTTTTCAGCAGGTACTTGACACCAGAATCTGTCAAGTTTAATGACATCTTTGTAGTTCAATCAATAATTCCTATTCAGATACAAAGCAAGAAGACAAAATCAAAATTAATGTGTATCAGATGTTGTGATTTATTCCACTCAGTTACTAYGAAGTTACAGAGTCTAATGCTTCTCTCAGGTAACTGAAAGTTTAATTTTTTTCTTCATGCGGAGCTCATTACCAAAGCTTCTGTGGATTATTGTTCTGTATTAGCAATTAAATGTTTTGGTGAGGTAAACTATGAATTAATCTTTTATGAAAGGAAATTACTTCAAATTTCAGGAGCATGCTTTGGAAACAAACATAGAGGAGCTGTAAGAGCAGCGTGTTTTAAAGATTTCCCTAATATAACCCTATAGTTTAGAGAAATTTCTCTCATACCTCAGTGAAATTCATCTGATCATGTATCACTAATATAAATATTAGATTAATTCCATAAATAATTTTTGATTAGTAGGCAAATTTTCAAAACTTCTTGTGAGATTTAAATATATTTAAAGCCTAAATTCACATTCAGAACAGTAGAAATATGCATAGATCATTGTACACATAAGTTAAGCACTGTCAACTTTCGTTTGATCTTGTAGGACACAAAACTGAAGCCTATAGGGCACAGGTATGAAAAAAATATACTGATATTTTAGATACTTTAGTTTTTAGTAACAACATAGTAAACTCCTGTAAGGTTCAGTTAATCATTCTGTATTCTTGGATATGTTTTGATGATTTGCTCTTTAGCTCTATATAACAAAGACTATATAAATGTCATCCCATTTTTTCATGGCAGTTAGTTCTATGAATCCAGTAACTGGGACTGGCTTAGCAGAAGAGGCAATAAGCATGTAGATTAACCTAGCAAGTAATGGAATTTCTCTCCCTTTTCAAGTTTCTGTTGCACCTACTTGCAAGGTACAACTGAAGATTAAGATCCTCAGCTCTACATACAGCTAATTGCTTAAAACATTTGGTCAAAATGGTTTATTCTTTGAGTTGTTTATCCTTTTGCTTTTTTTATCCCTTTCCTTTTTGAAGAAAAAAAATATTCAAAATAAATGAACTTCCTTCATATCTTTAGTCCTCGGTTCTAACACTATGAAACGACAGGTTTCTGAATATGTTGGTAGTTTAGTCCTCAAGAGAGAAACTTATGGGCATAGTGAAGTCATAGTGAGTTCTCAAAAATTGTATTGCTCTTGCTCCATGATGATTTAAAAAAAAATAGTTTGAAAAAGAAAAGATTTTTTAAACTATTTATGTCACAGTTCATACAAAATTCAAGGATTTGGAGTTCTGCAGTTCTGCAAGTGATACAAAATCCAGATACTCAAGACTATATGAAGTAGAGAATCAAAGCTTTCACAGATTTCTGATGTAGAAATTTMTCATTTAAAAGCTGTTACAGCTATAATCTTATAGTAGCTTTTGAAAAGGATAATCTAATATTTCTGTCTGCAATTTTGCAACTATCAGGCAGGGATCAAACTGTGTGATTGGCAGAGCAATCTCTAATGTTGGTCACTTACCCCTTTGAAGTGTTAATGCTCCCTCCTTCTTTAAGGACGTTGGGAAAGTTCTGATCCAACATGGATACATATTATTAACCGAGACCTTTTTCATGTATGAGATAAAGTATAAGATTTGTGGATTAGGTATCAACAAAAATTGGGCCTTTGCTTGCCTRTGTACTTCAAAAGGGATTCACAACCTCCTGAAACACAAATAAAARCAAACATTTTTTTACTTTGTTTGACCAATTTTTAATGTTGCCATTTCTCCTTCATCCACTCCCCAAATCATAAACTGTAAGATAGGTTTTATGCTTTGTATCTATCCCAAATAAAAATCTATTCTCTGTAAGCAATTAAAAATATTTGGACTAATGCCAGTCAGAAGGAATATTGTTCTCCACGGCCCAGCATGTAGAAGGAAGGCAATCTCGTCTGTGTCCCTGCGCTGGAAGGCTGAATGTTACTCACTCATGTGCAACTCAGAAAACCTCTCAGATACAGCAGTGCCAGTTTAATTTAGGCGCTGTTCTTATCAATGCATTTGCAGATGCTGTAGGCAATAAGCCATGTGAGTCACTTCAGAAACTTTCCAAACAGCTTTCCATTTCTCAGTGATGGGAGTGCGAGAATTCCTCATGGTGCCTCCTGAGACAAGTACAGTTTATTTCTACAGCAAAATTGCAACACTGCTGCTAGGAAAACTAAAAAAAAAAAAAAATACTAGGAGACTCTACTCAATTTGCTTCCCATCAGAGTTTGATAGGTGAATAATAAAGAACTGTTGACAGTGCATGACTTAGGTCTAGAAAGTCTTCAGGGACAGGCAATGAACAGATCCAGATAGCTTTATGCATTGTTATTTGTCCTATATCACATAGATGTCTCAAGAGAGATGTATGAGGAACTCTCCACTGTTTCCTGTTCACCASAATTTCCTATAGTTAGCTATTTCCATACCTTTTGCTGTAACAGCTTTCAGTTTTATCCAATAACAGTCCTTTGGAAAGGGAYAATGTCTCTGCATAGCCTGAAATGAGTTTTTACCTCAGTTTTTCTCACTTTGGCTCACTTCCAGTCTTTTCTGAGCTACTGCAGAGGGGCAGCTAAGAATTGATACCTTTGTAAATTGTAGAGGAAACTGCAAACTGCAGGAAGGAGCCTGTCRTGTATTTCTGGCTCCTGTCTGATCTAAGCAATTCCATTGGGATCGCTGATATTGGACAGCAAATTTCATGTAAAGAATATAATTTGATACAGTTGGAGGAAGCTGGTACTATGCTGGGTCTCATTTTAGAAGTAGATCAATTCTATCCATGAGGTCTTGCACTCTAGCCGGGAGGGGAGTATTTTGAATTCCACAAAAACATCTGTGCACTTGTCAAATATATGCAGAAAAATGGAGAGGTAGAAAATAAAATATTAAAGTGAAAAATGATTAGTCTGACTGAAGAGGAAAGATTCAAAAGAGATAATTATTTGAGCTGTGAGTAGCGATCATAGCTATCCAAAGGTGTATTTACAGTTTATCTAGACACTCTCACCTGAGCCTTAACTAAAATACTAGCATAGCAGAAAGTGCACTAGCAGAACCATACATTTCAGACTGCATGGCTGCTTTGACACCTACCCAGGACCAAACCTTGCTATGAAATTCTTGGTGTAGCATTATGCTAATATTGGTGTTTTAATTTGCTAGTCTATATCTGGATTAGGATGCAAGCATAGCATTTTTCTGGAGGTTATACAACCACTTGTGAGAGAAATAATCTCAGGTTTAAAATATCTAGACAAATGTAATTATTTATTTGAATGCAATTAATTTTTCTTTGATTCATTGTGTCTTTTTTCCTATCTCTTTATAAAACAGCAATAAGTTGAGATTTTATTTCTTTGAACTTTTAAAATTGCATAGACAAGGAACCTGAAAAATTCTTCTTTTTTTAAAAAAAAAAAAAAAATGAACTTTCTGCATATTTACTAATGACAAGAACAACAACTTCATCATTAATTTTTAAGCACTCAGAATCTCTTATTCTTTGTGAAACCTGGAGTGGAAAATACATAGACCTGGAAATTTATTAATTCATACTTTCACATCCTTAAAGTATCATATATGGTTCTAAAAAATGGCCAATTACTCTACTTTCTTTTAATGTTAATGTACCTTTTCATTCTTCCAAATGGTTAAAGCCTGGAGAAGATCTGATAACTATATACAGTGTGACGTGACATATCTTGTTTTCAAGATCAGTCATCTATAGTTCTAGAAAATACATGGATAATTAGAAAGAGTTAATAAGAAATCATCAATGGGGCAAAATAAATAATAAAATTGACTTTCAAACAAATCAGTGAAACATTGTGTGCAGTTGGCCCATAAGACAATTTCCAAAGGAAAAAAATAATTAATGTTTTGAACTCCAGGACACATTTTTTTTCCACTCATAACTTCTAAGGATTCAAATGTTCTTATTTCATTATATTCCAATACTTTGTAAAGCTGCTTTTTGGTTTGTTTGTTTGTTTGTTTCTTGCTTATGAACAAATTAATAAGGAAGTTCRGTTATTATCAGATGTACATCCTCATGCCTGTCAAAAAATCCAGTTCATAATATGTTCTGCTGCTCCTTAATTCTCATCCTGACTTTCAAGAAAAGATGGTAATGTGGTGTTTGAATACTAGCCAGCTCTCTTGGACCCTCTTCCTTCTAGGACTCTGGCCCAGGGGATTCCTCGAAGGAGCTCCCTGAACAGGTCAAAKTTGACTCTCTTGAAGTCCAGGGTTGCAATCCTACACCTTGCCCAGATTCATTCTCGCAGGATCATGAATTCCAGCRTCTCATRGTCACTGCAGCCAAGACTGCCCCCAACCCTCACATTTCCAACTGGATCATCTTTGTTTGTTAGTATCAAGTCTAGCTGCTCCCTTCCCATTATTGGCTCATCAACCACCTGCATCAAATTTTCTGCAGTGTTCTGCAGGAACCTCTTGGACTGTCTGTTCCCAGCTGTCTGATTTTCCCAGCAGACATCAGGGTGAYTGAAGACCACAGCCTGTRATGGTGAGGCTTCTTGCAGCTGTATGTAGAAGGACTTATTCACCTCCTCTCCTAGTCAAGAGGCCTGTAGTAAACACCCACCACAGTGTTGTCACTGTTGGCCTGCCCTTTAACCTTCACCCATCCTTCTCAACTCATGCTTTGTCTTCCCCTATGCTGAGCGACATACATTCCATTTGTGATTTGCGACTGTTATTTGAATGATTTCTGACTCACATTTGAATGATTTGTGGTTGTTATTCAATTGTTCTCACTTGTTTTCAGACTAATATGTAAGTCATGCAAGTTAAAAATCAGGCATTCATGATTATGATGACTGTCTTATCTGAAATCATGTATTTACATTCCCTAATGCATTGTCAAAGGAACTACTATTTACTATTGTACAGATAACTCCCATCTCGCTTTTTGTTTGACTGACAAAGATTTAAAAAGGGGCGTTATTGTTGTTATAAACATTGCTCAGAACTTAAATTGATTTTGTCAGCTTGGCAGCTGTCATTGCCAATGCTAATTTGGACTTGTTGTCCTTAGCTGGCAATGGCTAAGTGAAATTGGCTAAAGCAGTGAGAGAACATTATGCTTTGGTGGGATATTTCTGTTCTGGTTCCTTGATCTTCTGAGTAAATATAAAGATGCTCTAACAACAATATTCATAGGAAGGAGGTGTGACTGGCTGAGCATTAATATATTTTTTTAATTTCTTCATTTCTTTTTCTTTTTTTTATAATATTTCTTCCTGAAGGTTTTTGAAGGAGGTAAAGAATGATTTAAAAAAAAAAAAAAAAAAAAAAAAAGTAGGATGTATAAGGGAGAAAAGAACTATTTTCTTTGTGGAAGATAAAAAAGAAACAATATACCAAACAGTGGTTGGCTTCTGCTTCATTAACTTCCCAGTATATGGAAATAGGAAAGGATGGATATTGGCCTGTGATAGCCAATGAACAAGGACAGCTGAGGGTAAGATATGTGATATCAGTGCATCTAGGAATGGGATACACAGCAGATTTATTTTTTGATTTCTAGCTACCGTGTAATATTTGATCTGCTTGTGCTATGAGAATAGAAGTTATCTGGGGGCAGAATGCCATGCTCTTTCTTTAATCATTCACCTTGGATATCAACAGCAACATGGAATCTGTGTTCTAAAGGAACATTTAAAGAGAAATGAGGAATTACTCACTTATTTTTCTTTTTTTTTTTTAATTTATCARTCTGAGCTTTTGAAGTAAGCAAAGTTACCATAGTTATATTTGCCTGTCTGCTTTCCATGATCCTTTTGTTGCGGATTGTCTCCTTTCAATTAATTCAAATTTTAGAGAKGCATCATCTTCCTTTTCTCCCGTCCCGTCTGCAAACCTGAAAGCATGGKATGACATTTCCAAAAATGGTGGCACCTTTGCTAGGCTTAGAAAGTCATCACGCCATCAGAAAGAGGGCAGGATCCCTTCTGTTTGTCAATAAAATAATTATACCAAATTCTTTTAAAATTAATTGAATGGATTGGATGAAAGCTCCCGATTCCTTCCAGAAATCTGAGAAAAATCTTATTTTATTAAGTCATTTGTCAGTGTTTATCCTCTCATATTTCTGGTCAAGATGTCTTTTCTGAAGAACATAAGTTCTCTATGATTCTGGAAATATTCTCCACCTGTTAGTCTACACACACATACACAAATAATAATAAAAAAATTCTCCAAACAGATGATATCTTCACTTTCTGCTATAAATGAGCACATGAGATTTTTTCACTTTATGTCCATTAGCTAAGTTTTTTAAATATTAGAAAGGTAACACACTGGAAATTTTAAATAGTGATGTAAGTAAAATGTTTTCCACCCATTTGCTTTGAACTCTGACATGTGTTTTTAGTTGAAGATTTTTCTCCGCTAGGAGATTATCATTGTAGCATTGTATACACTCTCAGTGTTGAAGGGAAGGACCCACAATTACAAACTTTCAATTAACTAGAAATAGCTAAGCTAGCAAAGGACTTTGCTTAACTGTATCATTAAACTATGAAAGATTCTAATATTGCTAACAGCCCTTTGTCCTACTTTTGGTTTGGTTCAATTTATAAAATCAGTTTAAATTAAAAATGGATTAATTCTTTCAATAAAGCTATGGCCCTTTAATAGTTCACCATGTGGGCCAAGGAGACCCGTAAGTACAAATGGAAAGACTGGAAGTCACAGGCTACTCACTCTTAGAAACAATGATCAAAGCGCAGGCAATATTTGCCTGTCTACTTTCAACAGTAATCTACATATTTAATGATGTCCTTATTCTTTTCAATAATAAATTTTATAAAATCCAAGTTATCTCGGAAAAAAAAAAAAGAACAGAAGAAATTAATATGTCAGGAGCTATTTCCTCTTTCAGATATTTGAAAAATATTTTTATATTGGGACCTATCACAGTCATAACATATGTGGATTGATCATGCTAATTTTTACAGAGAAACTAATATATCAAGAATCTAAGGGAACACTCTTAATGAAAAAGGTGGAAACCATTACACTATACTTAATAAAAGGCACTACTGAGTAATTTTGAGAGCCTATTTTGCATAACCCTGTAACCCTCTTGGTATCTGACTTCCCACTACTTTGCATGAACCCTATAGTGAAGGGCAGGAAGGTGAAAAGAATGAGACAACATTCATTTATAAGTGTCACTCTGTCTATTAACTATACTGCTGTTCTACTTTGGCAGYAGAGGTTAGAAATTGAATTGTAAAACCCTTACAATTCCAGCTAATTATCAGGGCAGAAGAGAAACACGGKCATTTTCCTACTTTGACTTCACTGTATTTCCTTGTAACCTCTACTTGAGACTG
The DNA here is from genome assembly GCA_003342815.1 of Eudromia elegans. Lineage (NCBI taxonomy): Eukaryota > Metazoa > Chordata > Aves > Tinamiformes > Tinamidae > Eudromia > Eudromia elegans. Next base: position 798,153 of record PTEX01000227.1, on the reverse strand, counting down.
TGTTCCTTGGAAAAGAATGGATAAACTTTAAAGAGGTATAATTCCATATATCTTGTAGAAACTCAGAAAGTCATCTTATGTGGAGGCATAAACAAGAAATCATTGACAAGACGAATGGAAGTGCTATCTACTCAATCAGTTATATCTCCTGAAAACAATAAGAGGGTCTATGAATTTTAGGTGAGGAGGATGCCTTCCTCCCCAGGGAAAGCAAACAAACAAGCAAACAAACAAAAACTATTTAGGAAATAAAAAGTAATAAATGAGGGAAATRAGAGGTATTCTTCCAGCTCTTCCTATGACCCTATTGTGATAACGTCCTGATGTTCCTTTCACATTAGGAAATACCATACCATATAGATATCATATAGAGATTGCTAAGGCTGCAGATCTACATAAAAGCAAATTCCGTTTTAGGATGCTGACAATACAAAAATAATACTGGAAGCTCTGCAGCGACTGGACACAGACTGCTTAACAAGTAGAACTCAGCCTGCTGGGTCAAATGTGCTTGGAAAACAAAAAAAAAAAAAAGAGTGAGAGAGAGGGGGATAACTTTATTTCTGCCTGCTTTCCTGTAGATCAGATAATGCCTGTTTGTGCAAAACTAGCTTTATGCTGAATTGGCTATGAATGTACTATGTACATTGGATGATTCAGTAAAAATATGCTTATGTTCTTGACTGTACTTGGGTATAGTCAATYCAGGAGGCCAGAGGTCTGGTATTACTTAGTGTAGTATGCTCTAAGGAGGAGCCGCCAAGCTTAATCCCGTGCCAGGATACATGTCACAGCTTTGTCCACAAGTGCTGCATTATGACAGTTTGCAGATGGAACAAAATGTCTTGATATTTTCTTCCAGTCCCCAAGTGASAGTTAACGTAGTATTCTCACTGAAGTCTAGCTTACGAGTGCATCAAAACAGCCTCTACACTCTCAGTTTATGGTATTCTTAAATTCTGACAATAAACCTGCGCATTCTCCAAAGCACAGAGAGAGCGTATCTGCTACTTGAAAAGAGTGCACTCCATCAATTTCTTCAGAAGGAGGAAAGTTAAGGTTTAAATAAAGCGTGCCAAGACAGGCAGAAATTCATATCAGAAAATAATCTCCAAACAGTCTAACAGTTGCAATGACAACACACATTTGTACAATGTAAAATTAAACTCTCGTCAAAAAAAAAAAAAAAAGTAATTACATTTTTTGCTGTTTCTTTTACCARTCCCTTCATAATGAAGTCTTTCAACTTAAGTCTGTTTGCAAGAGTTGTGTTTCCTGAAGACTGATCTCAACCTTAAAAATGACAGGGTCTCCAGATAATGTGTACAGGTGGACTTCATATTGGACAATATTTTTGTTTATGTAAAGAAACCTGAAATGCAATTGTCTGGAACTGCTGAGATTCTAAACATTTCCTGTATTTTTGCTTTAATGATCAGGATAAAATCTCAACAGAAAATAGTGAAGATAGTAGTAACATGGAGAGGACTATAAAAAACAGGCAGTGAGGATGTCTGCCCTCCTGTTTTATCACTAATATTGCAGAAGGTTTTACATTATGGTATCTTGGGTTTCAAATTAAATGTCAAATTCAATTTGCTACAGGAAACATGAAGTGTGTGACTACCCTCAGAGGGGTAACCTGGCAGCACATCTTCATAATTGGTGTCTGCCCTAATACCAACTTAAAATATGGGAAGAGATGTTGTTTGTTTGCAGTTATATTTTGCTCTTTACAAATAAAAAAAAAAAAATCCATCCCCAGAGAGTCTAAAACATATTTGGTTAAAATTTGAGCCCTGAGCCCTGACTTTGTTTAAAATCTTTAGGAAAATAATGTTAAATACAATATGATAACAGATACAAAACCTCCCTGATGGGATCATGCCACCGGTTATGTCTTTATGTCTCTGACATTTAGCTCATAATAGAATGATATTTGTGAAAGAAAATGAAGAGGTGCTTATTCCATTTAGAGTACTTTATTTTTTTTCCCTTTTATTCAGACAAGCTCATGTTTTAATAATGAGATTTCTAATCCACTTTAATATCCTATCATTATATCTTAGTGAGCTCTCTGCTCTATAAGTAATAACAATGAGGTATGTTTAAATATAAAAATGCATCCTTAAACATCTAGACACTTTTAGTGCTGGTTGTAATTAGAAAGTTAAGAAACATGTGCAATTAAATATGTTTATAAAAAAAAGAGAGAAAACATAAAACGCACAACTCTAGCACTAGTGAATTTGTTTCATCATTAATAATCTTCAGTAGGCCAGTTTAAAAATGTATTGCGATRTTTCAAGTGAAAAATAGCTAGGAAAAAGACTACTAAAATTTAAACCACCCTAACTGTTTTCAAACAGCAGTTGACTGGTTTAAGAATCTTCTGCAAGATAATTTTATCCTTATCCTTACAGGTGTATATTAAAATCTCATGTATTTATCTACTTTCTAACAGCAAAATTTCAAAGATTTTTTTTCTATTGATTAAATGAATTCTGTCCTGAGATCAGGTCACATGAAATATCTAGATATATATTTCTAATAATAGTTAGAAAAAGTATTAATAGTTAGTCTAATCCAACCATGTAAATAATAATAAAAAAACACTGTTATGCCTTTTTTTAATTCTTCTGAATAACTTGACATTGAGCTAAACTGTATATTTCAAGAAAAATGTGTTTGAAATTGTTTCAAATGTGGCTTATATCTCTTAATCTTAGGAAACTTTCTTTCCCATCTTGGATTGGAGATGTAACCAATTTGACATSTTTCATTTTTGTTCAGAATACTCCTTTCTATGCTGCTTTCTAGAAGTATATGCAAGAATGCCTCTGCTTTTACAAAATACTTAAAAATAGATATGTATTCTTGTCAAGGCATTTCTACATATATTTTTCTTCATAGATTTTTTTTCTTTTTAAAGCTAAAATTTTGTATTTCTTTGCTCATATATTTTTAACCTGAAAAAAGCTTTGACTAATTTGGATTGTCATATGCCAAAACCAGCCTAGTTACCTAAACCTGAGGACAGAGCAAACATGAAGTTTGCACAGTGGCTAACACACATACATTGACCTGGAGCTCAAGGCTAAGTCAAGACAAGTTTCCTGGATAACACTGTAATCTTTCTAATTTGTGGTTTGGCACAGAGAGGGACTTGTAACATATAGTGACTGACTGACTGACTGTTCACGTGCGGCCTGTTTGTGTCTGACTGCTCTCTGTGCCTCCCAGCCTCTCCATGCACAGAGCAGTCTGATTCCCTACCGGCTGCCTCTACCTGCTCTTTACYGAAACCCTCCTGACAGGCTGGCAGCATCATGTAAGGCCCATATGCAGCAGATAACCAGGGTATCTAAGGAGCTTACTTGGTTCTTTGCCCACATTTGGACACGAGCACTGCACCTCCCTGCTCTCACGTCTTCAGCATAGAAAACTTATCGATCCTTTTCCTGTGCAGTGCATAATAAAGCCTGTTATGCCACAGTTGATTKGTCTGGAAGCGAGCATAAAAAATAAACTGAATTTATGAGTCCACAGAGAGATGGTGGACACTACATTGCATGACATATGCACGAGCTGCAGTTTTTTTATATCCTTGTAGAGTGCTGAGTGGTGATGCTGGTTTATGCATAATATCATTAGTTTGGCAGTTGAGTGGAAGGCCTATGCTATGCTTATTTTATACAGGTTGACAGAATACCAGCTGCAAATGGCAGTCAAGAATATTTCCTTAATTGCAGTCGTCTTCGCTCTCGACACTAGCTGGCTGCTGAAAAGAAGAGAAGCCAAGATCAGCTACTCCTCTATGCACAGGAAGCCGATCTGTAGGAAACAGCAGGGGCACAAACAGCAGAATTATGGTGGTCTTACCACTGTTCTTAATCTCCCTGCTTGTCAAAGAAAGGACAGTTTCCAAATGTGATTACTTTAGCACATCTTATGATTTCCTGATGGAATATAAAAATAAATAAATGAGTCTGAGAAGAGAAGCATTAGCATATATTTTTTCCTTCCATTTTTGATTGTAGAGCGAACRAATCCAATAATGCAGGTTGTGGGCAGGTCCACAAACTTTATAGCTGTGCATCCCTGATCTTCACATTCTCTGAGAATGTCTATGGGCCAAAATAAAATTGCTTGCATATATTGCCTAAAGGAGCAGAGCAGAATTCTGAAGAATGTTTCACAAGGAGGAAATGCAATTTTATTGCATGACTTTGGGCCTACGAGCCAAATGACATCAGTTTATCAGCTCTTGTGGATCCTGCATATTGAGCTAGAACAAATGATTGAGGAGTGAGCTGATCTTGCTCAGCTTTAGCAGTCTGAAAGTTAATTTTGTACTTTAAACTGGCTGCCTAGGCTTCTGCCCCAGTCTGGTTTCCATCAGAGTTAGCAAAGAGATTGAGGTTGTTCATCTTAGTCCAAAATAGGTGTCCAAATAGGTTTGAATGATTTATCCTTAAGGTTGTCTATTTCTCTCCATCGACTAATAAGAGAGCTTAGACAACTACTTTCTGATGGGTGAAAATCTTTTTTTCACTTTTATTCTGCGGTTCCAACTAGTCAAAAGTGATTGATAGTGGGGGAAAAAAAGGTATAAAAAATTGAGGAGAATATCATAAATGCTTGTGAGACTTATAATAAATACAAATAACTATTATTAAAAAGTTCATACAAATGACCAAAGTATAACAGTGATAGCTGAGGACTAAAGTATGTTCATTTCACTCCGAGTTTTGAAAAACTTGAAAATCGCATACATGAGCACATGAGGTACACTTGTATTGCAGTGCTCATTCAGAAACCTAAAGGAGAACAGGAAGGAGCTTTAAAATCAGCTTCTTTTTTTCTGTAATGTTGATACAGGACCTGAAAGCTGGAAAGTGTCAGTCTGCTTAACAGATAGATGAGTGGATAAAAATAAAACAAAACAAAAAACAATTAATTTGCCTGCCTCACTCAGTATGTTTCTATTCACCAGGAAACATGCCATAAGTATGGAATATGCTGGAGTCGCCACTGGGCCTGGGTGTGGTGTAGTAGTAAAGAGATGCACGCACTCAAAGGTCCCTGCAGATATATCTGGAGCCACTTGGCTTGCCCAGAGCACTGCCCTAATGTTTTCATGATGTTATTAGGAGAACGCACCCAAACAGTAGCACCTCATTACAGCCAACATGGAGCAGATGAGAGCACCTTCACCTTCTCTCATGCACGGTGATGAGATTTTACCAATCATCTCATTTGCTTTAAGGATCCTAAGCCAGGATCCAGCCTTCTCTGGCAGTTAGTATGGGATGATTCTTGGACTAATTCAACATTAAATTGATGTTCTTGGTTAAATGATTGTGTCAATGTCCACCAAATTAGTAGCTGGTTTGGTTAAAAAAAAAAAAAAAGTAATTTTAGAAGCAGTAAAAGTGCAGTCATTTAACAGAAATACTCTAATTTCTTTACTTTAAGCATCAGCTTGAAAAGCATGTGTTGGATGGGGAGACACTACATACTTCATATTCAAAACTTTTTTTTTTTTTTAATTTATCTGTGAGACAAGGCAGCAGTTCAAATATTCATTGATTAGTATATAAGCTGGGATTGATCTGCATTTCAGAAATAACCAGTGTGATCCATCTCTACTTCTTCCAAGAATTTGACCAGTATCCTTGAAAGGTATATTAACAACACAAAATAAATAAGTAAATAAAAATATATAAATAAAACTTTGAAATTCAAAGTCTTGATTGCTTGCCAAGAGGAACCTCACAAGAAAAGGTTCCAGTGTAAAGTAAACTTTTAATGCTGTTAGCAGTAAATTAAGTATTCATAAAATAATTGAGAAGTACACCTGCTAAAATTTCTGCTTTATTACATTTTCTTTACAGTATGTTGAACTATTATTAAACCCTGAAAATAAATGATATTCCCTTGGAGCAATAATCAGTCCTACATGACATTGTGCTTTTTACCTTGGCTTAATATCATTTCACTTTCATATGTCCTGTAACAAATTCCACTGACATTTCACTGTAAAAATGTCTATGGTAGGACTTTTATCAAATATTAAATATAATTTTGCTAGATTAAAACCGTTTTGTAAATAGTATTGTAAAGAAAGACTTTGGGCTGAGCAAATTAATTCTTTACTGAAGGCCAGCAGGTGGATGAACCCAAGAAAGGTGATATTAAGCATACCCAATGCCTATGTAATCATGGTCTAAYAGTTAATTTAATATGTAAATATATCATCAAGGAACTCTCAAAGGGCAAGATGTTTTTAAAAATTTCTAGTCAAGCTATGTCCTCTGTTGACAATGAACTTCACAGCATCTGAGCCCTTGCTTTTCTAAAGTCTATAATGCTCCATGGAGTGAATGTTGCCAGTCTGGATACGTGTGGGCACAAGGGAAAGTGTAAAGTCCTGAGAATCCTGAACACCAACCATCTGTGGCAATTTGATTCATGTCATCCAAGTCCTGACTGGTGCAAAGGCTGCGTAGGGACTGAGACTTCTGTGTTGACTGGAAGCCTTATTTCAGGACTTTAAACATGGAGCGTTAAGTTTCACCTTTGTCTTTCCCTAGAGTATAATGAGCCTTTTATCGAAACTCTAGTTGATACTTAGCTCATTATATCTATTGATTTCATACCTTTGACACTTTGAAGAGTATTATTAACATTCAAGCTGCACGTTAGGCCACCATTCTCTGCTCTCTAAATTTAAAGAAAAATATTTCCTAAAAATACTACTTAAAATCACCTGTAATGTTTCTATTCTTTGTGCATTATGCTGCTGTCTACTATTCCTTTCAGATTTATATATGTGCATAACAATAGTTCATTTTCTGATTCTCTTCAGTTTCTGTTCTTCCAAGTCCTTGCAGAATATCAATATTGCTCACCAGAAGTTATTTCATCATTATAGGAGAGCATATTCCTTCTTAAGCAAAAAAGTTGGTAGAGATAAACTCATAAATGTGCATATGATGGAAAAAGGAAATGAGGTAGCATTAATGGGAGAAAAAGCACTTTGAATCAGTATCAGAGTATTGATGTTAAAGCCTTCCCTTCTGAACAGTTTTAATCTAAGAAAACAAACCTTCATAGTTGCATATAAATTTATTCTAAGTACCAGAAAACCAATATTAAATAGTGGGTATTAATTTCTTAACAGTGAGGGTGACAGAGCACTGGAACAGGCTGCCCAGAGAGGTGGTGGAGTCTCCTTCTCTGGAGATCTTCAAAACCCGCTTGGACACCACCCTGTGCCACATGCTCTAGGAGACCCTGCGTGTGCCGGGAGTTGGACTAGATGACCTCTAGGGATCCCTTCCAACCCTAAGCATTCTATGATTCTATGATTTTACTAAATCAGGTTCAAGTTTCTTGAATATTAATGTTGACARCATTGTCTTAGCACTCTTTCTCCAAGGATTCATATACTTTTTTCAGAGTCAGAAGCATGAGACAGTAGCCAATCTGTCAGTACTAGCCAAAACAATTTATTAAAACATACGAAACAGTGAGTGTTTTAATAAACTGTCTACTAYGAGCACACAGAATTAAAATAACTTGAAAATTGGCAGAAATTCTGAGGAAAATAAAATAATAATAATAAAAAAGATAGTACTATGTGGAAATCAAAAAACACTTCTACTAATTCCTTGTGCAGAACAGAAGTTAATTTTGTTAGAGAAATTACTATCATACCTAATGCATCTAATACATTACATTTGTCTAATTTACTTTAGATCACTTCATGTCCTCATCCAAAAAAGTGTTCACAGAATCTACATATTTGAGGAAGAGATCAGAATAAGAACACAACAGGAGAAAAAAMCCAACAAATTACATCTTTACTTTTAGAGACTATTAAAAAGAGTGCAGGTTGATTATTTTATTCAAATCGTGCTATTATGCAGCAATAAATGTATACAACATAGTATGGCTTGGATAACCTCATTTATTTGCAGCACCACACTAGCAATGTACCCAATGAACTGTTGCAAACAGGCCAGCTGGATTTTTGCAAGATCCAAATTTATATTTGGCAAAGAGAGTCAGTGTTTAGCTGAAGTGGTTTAAACATACTTTTAGCAAGCATTTAATAGACATCTCTCTTCTTCAACTGTATCCTTTTCATATAGCAAGTGACTCCACAGTCCGCTTCATATCCTTAGAGATAAATGCATATCCTTTCTTAGAGGATTCCAGACACTAAGATGAAAAATGCTTGCATGTATGCCCTTACATCACTTTCAGTTTTAAGAGTGAGCTCTTCCTTCCGAGAATTAAGAGACTATTCAAAAAATTGTCAAAGCAGTTACACTACTTACAACTTTTTTCCTTTGTCTTCTTTTTAAAATATATTATTTTTCTTAGCAATTTAGTGAAGCTGCAGTCTTTTTTTGCTACAAATTTATATAAATTCTTCATTTACACAATTCTTTTGTTATTCAGAGATTGTCTAAAAGTGAGAATATAGTCTTCTAAAAGATGAAATAACAGTCACTGATAGTAAAGACACCAGAAGTATACCTCATAATTGATTCTAACACAGAGAAGATTATAAGGTGTATCTGCATTTCTTATATAGAGAATATTCATCCTTTTTTTCTAAATTACTTCATAGAAGACATCCCTCTTCTGCATGCATTTGCCACATGCTCTATATATGATAGTCCCATATGCAATATCTAAGTCTGTCAGATTGCATGATCAAGGCACTGTGCTCACAACTTCTCAAAAACACTATATCCCCATCATATTACCATATTCTACATTTGCCCAGATGGTCTGTAAAATATTTTCCAGCTTCAATTCTTCACTGAAGAAACAAGAAAAAGATAAAATGTTTGGAAAGAGCAACTAGGGCAGCCRGCTATGTATATAAAGTTCCTAGAAAAAGTTGGGTAGTATCAATCCAAAATCTGCCAAATGAAATTTAATTTAAGACAAAAGATCCTTTCCTATAATACTCAAGATTCCTAGGTAGATTTTTAAAAAGATATGAAGTGGCATATTTCCTTCTTGCTTGTTTTTATGACAATTCTCCTACTGAGATAATCCAACATCTTTACACAATATCCTGATAGGAAAGTCAGTGTCCAACACTCATGACTTAATTCAGAATATCCCCCTGTCATTGTACTCTGCTTTTACATTTTAATATGTGTGTGTGAGGCAGGACTGAATTTGCCTTTACTAATAGGTCCAGATTACGTAGGTCATAATTAAAAGTTATCACTTATTATAATTATTTTTCTCAGCTCCATATGTGGTACAGACTGTCATAGCTCCATTTTCTTTAATTAAATTTTCATTATAAATATGTTCTGTTTTCCAAAGTGTATAAAATCATAACACTGCAAGTAGGTGATGAGAAAGTTTTTTGAGTTTATATTTTATTATGATGTTTCCATTGCTCAGTTCCAGTGATTTCTCATCCTTTTYCTACTAAACATACTCTAAAATACGCTAGTAGATTATTAAGATTGTCTGCGTAATACAGACCATGTGCTTTCACTGGAACAGTTGCCCAAAGAGGTGGTGGAGTCTTCTTCTCTGGAGATCTTCAAAACCTGCTTGGACACCACCCTGTGACCCATGCTCTAGGAGACCCTGCGTGTGCAGGACTAGATGACCTCTAGAGGTCCCTTCCAACCTTAAGCATTCTATGATTCTATGATTCTATGACTGTTTTTCTGACACTTCTCCTACTGAGATAACCAACATCTTTACACAATATCCTAACGGGAAGGTCACTCTCCAACAAAATAAATATTATTTATATAGTGACTGAAACCAATTACAACCATTTTTTTTTAATGTGATTCAATAGACATAGTACTATCATGGTAACAATCTCACACTTTAATGCTGGAAATGTTGATCTATTCTCCCTGTTTATGCAACAGAGGAATCATCAGGTTAGCTTACAATTTCTGTGTTGCACCATTACTAAAACAGCTGAAGAAAAGTGAGAGACAAAGGAGAGACTGTTGTAAAGTCAGGGCAAGGTAGAGCTATGCTTTACTCTTTTTAACAAATATGGCCAGGGAAAAAATATTAAATATTAATGAAAATGCTTATTTCCCAAAGGCCTAACCAGCAAAGAATGCTGGAAGAGATAACTCTCCAACCAAAGGAACATACTGACTGAAAAGTAGATTATCACTGAAGTGAAAAAAACAAAGACAACTGACATTAATAATTAACTGAGACAGGTTCCTGGGGAGGCTTAGATGAGCTACAGGCACTATGTATAAAATCACTTGACTACCAGATTTTTGTGTTCTATTTCAGAAGAGCTCATCTTAACATGTGCAACCTATATTAAGTTCACCTGGTCTAAGTTACTTGGAAGTACAGTCCTAATTGGGAATTTTTATCTATGTTGAAATTTGCACCTGCAGCACTATAGTAATGCAAACTGATGTACTGCACCTTCAGATTGTTGCAGGAATTATTCTGCCAGCACCTGAACAGATGCTGTTCTCTCATGCTCATACTGTCTCTATGTGCATACCTATATGTCTGTCTTTGTATATAAGGGAAGGGTTGTCAAAGTCAGTTACAATTTGAGATGTTCAGAGAGGAGTCAAAATGACATAATAAAATGGGAACGTGCTCTTGCATTACATAATAATTTTTTTCTCCAGCTGTGTTGAGCTGTGTCTCTACACATGAACTGTAGCTTTTCTTACATTTGCGATAGGTATCCTAAGCTATCTGTGCCAGGCAGCTATCTGTGCCAGACAGCTAAGCAGCCCAACTATAACCTGGTGCAGTCGTGTTGTCCCCAAAAGGAAGTCTATTAAAGTTAAAAAAGCAAATTTCCCTTTGTTGTCTAGTGCTTCAGGAGCTTGTCCTGCTCTGAGATACTCTTACTGTGGCTCTGGATTGCAGCCTGGAGAGGCTGAAGATTTCTTGGAGAAAAGCATCTCAGAGAATTCTACACAGATATGAAATACTAATCATAGATAAAGAATTTTAACTTTGTAACTTCATGTTCCTCCAGTAAAAGACCACCCTCATATCCATATATACCCTGATGAAAYTTTTCATATGTATATTGAACTGGGTTGTTGAAAACAAATCCATGGTAGTGTGTTAATGTTGCTGATGTTACCAATACAATACAATACAATAGCTAAAACACAAAGATGAAACRTATTATATACTGATAGGTGGTGAGCAAGTCACAGGACAGATAGGAAGAAAAAAATATGAAAATCTAAGGAGTTATAGAGGAAAGCAAGACTATTCTGTTTTGAAAAAAACTGCAGTGGTTCAAAGGTATTAGTACATGCTTTACATAAGAACTAAACTAGAAAGAACTGGAACCTATTTCAACTCCAAGGAGTGAAAATGCCTTAACTTTGCTAGAGTAGGTTATTCTTTTTGATTTGGTTTCTGTCTTCTTCTTCTTCTTCTTCTTTTTTTATTTATTTTCATTTTAAATGCTTTATAACAAATGTCAAAATACTGCTCTTGAGAAAAAGAAAAAGAAAACAAAAGAAAAAGAAAATTACACCAAGCTGTATGCTTTAATATGCTTGCTATGAAAGATAGGTGTACTGTCCTCCAAGCTGGGTTTTTATAAGTGCATGAGATTCCAAAYTGCAATATCCATTCAGTTTTGGAGTGATACCCACACATAATATCCAGAGCACAGTCATAGACATTTCAGCTATTAACAGAGGTAACTACTGGAACAAAATTCCTTTGAAGATCTGTCAAAATATCTGCCCTTTTGCTTAAAGAGCCCTTTGGAACTAGACTTTTAATTGCAATAGGACCAGCTTTGTCTCTTGGATTGTCTTATTATTGCAAGATATTTTTAATATTCCTAATGGAGATTTTTCTTTGTCTCACCAGGCTAAGCTTTAATGAAGGATCTTCAACGTTGCTAATAACTGCACAAAGTGGGACCGAAGACCTTTGCGACCAATGATGTGGTTGTCATGGAAACTGTTTCTGTTTCTGTCACTCACAGGGTGTCTTTCAGGTAAAACCAAACAAAACCAAGAAAACTCTGTCTATTGTTTCCAGACTTTTTATCTATAAAAAGAAATAGAGAGATGTAAAAGCTTGCCGACAAAAAAAAATAAGTGTATCTACATGTATACATATATATACACCTAGAGATAGAGAGACCATTTGTCTAAATCCTGAAATTGTAAGAATTTACAAAGAGAGATTTACAACTGCTTTTAGATTTCTAGGTAAAATTGAATAACATTAAGAACAAAGGAAAGATGGAGCAGCTACACCTCTCCTTTGAAAAGATAATGCTAATTTTATTATTAGAAACATGAAAAAATATTTGGAAAAAAGATTGATTAGAAAGTTGTTTTCCTAAGGATTAAACAGTTGAAGAATTGCTTTGGGGTCTTCCAAGTTCCTACTATGTCCTAGTTTTGCAAAATATTTATAAAATTCCAGTCTTCTTTCTTAAGAAGGTATGGTATATACCTGGTATTGATTAATGTGAATTTTRTCTACATAATTCTTTTGCAGTCTTTTTTTCCTGTGACAATAGCTTAGTTGGCATTATCTTTTTAAGTAATAAGATGAGTTGATCGATAATAACTTTCGCTTCTCATATGAAAATTCTTGTAATTTGATAGCATATTGTCTCTAATCGATCTTTTTGCTGACCTATTTTCTTAATGTTGCCTGTAACTGTCTGTTAACAGTTTACTAAGGCACCCTTTCCTCAGATTATTCCTAAAATTAGTGATTTTGTGACACCATGAGAAGAAATTTTATTATAGTCAATTGAATAAAATATGGAAATTTAGTATATTACCATGATATTGGATGCAGTAATAGAAAGAGTAGGTGTATGTGTTTAATACATTTTTAGGTTTTTTTTTTTTTTCATGATTTTAGGTACTTTGGTATAAGAAGTGTTTTTCTTTTTCTGTTGTATTTTTAGATGTGTTATCAGTAGCGTTAGTATTTTGGTGATCCTAAAAATAGTGTCATAGAAGAACTGCCATCTATTAACGTAATTTTAATTTTCTTGTGTTGAAAAATGTTTGTTGTTTCCAAGGACTTTGATGCAAAATTCAGGTGCACTTTSGAAATTCATATCTTGGAATTGTAGAACTATGTCTTCAATATAACAGTATTTATGATTAAAAAGTAACCATTCTGCAGCAGGTCTTACATGGTGAAATTAATGTACCGGAGGCAGCAAATGATTTCATATAGCTGGAGTTTCGTTACCATATTAGAAGTTAGCTATGTTGAAAAGAAGGCATGTAAGTAGTAGAGTTTTCTCCAGATATTAGAGTTTTCTCTCTCTAATCCTACTGCACACTATAAGGTGTTGCAAAAGTTCTGCAATGCATTTCATACACTGGAAATTCCATTTCCTATAATTCCATACACAGGAATGAGTTTCAGCTGTTGCATCATCTCAGTCATTTTTCAGGTGTATCTACTAAACCAAAATCTTGCAAAGGCTTGACAGCGTTGCCAGTGACCTATATTAATACAGTATTAAAATAAAAAGTTACTTTGGAATCTAAACTTAAAGTCAGTATTTACAGGATTTTTTTTTTTTAAATAATACTAGTACCCTGAAAACTATTGCCGATTATTTAGCATAATGTTTAAATTAGTTCTCTTGTTTTATTTTTTAACTTATACCTGACAGTTTCTAAAGCATTTCTCACATATTTCAAAGTTAGAAAAGTAGTTCTCTGAACTATTACTGTTTTGGTACATGACTCTTTAAGATCCTAAAAGAATTATTTTATATTACTACAGTAGAATTAGAGTTCTACTAGAAACTGTTTGTAACTATTTTCATGTGTTGTCACATATAATGTAATATCATATACATTTTCTCACACACATAAATAATTTTTACAATGATTTCCTTAATGGTAATCACTCATTAGCAAATCTAATGCTATACAAACTAATCACATAAATTTACACATATAATTAATCACATATAGCAAACACAGATTCAAAGGCATTTAATTAMATTGTCAACACAACTAATATTCCACCATCATATCTTTCATATTTGATTATATGATTCTGCATCTATAGCTGCTTTTATATTGCTTACTAGAACATGTTTACTATTGCAAATATTTTCCATAGCTGATGGAATTTGATGTAGCCTAGTAAGTTAGATKCCTGAATGTACCATTATTAAAGACAGAGCAATAGATATTGATGCTGCCTCAGTAAGATAAAGTTCATTCAATTTGTGTTGTTTTGGGCTATGTAAAAATTCRGTACTTATCTATTGAATCATAAGATCATGGGATATTCTTATCAGTAGCCAGTGTTTGGAAGAGAGTACTACATTGCTTTATTGATTTTGCAGTGGTGAGGGAAATMATCCAAGAAGAAAATGGATGGTCTCTCTAGTTTGTGTCAACTCTATTTTTCTATTATTTCTATCTTAAAGCTGGCCAAACTGTTGGGTTTTGCTTATGCACTAATATATAGAATTGTGCTTGAGTGATGTGGAAAWTTATTTATGAGTGGAGAAATATGCACTTTTTGAACGCCAAGCTGAAGACTGAATTATTTCTCTAACTCAAGATTAATATTTTAATATAAGTAAAAAACAGTCTTGGACTACAGATCACAGATACACTTATATTCTGGGAAAGTTCACATTCACCAAGCACTGATAGTTATTAAAATCAAAYGAGGTTGTTTGATTGATTAACAATATGCAGCTTCTTTTCTTATGGCATATACTGTCTTTCAAGCTAAACYGAAGTTATGAAAGAAATAAGACGCCACTTTTGATCCATGGTCTGCCTCACTTCTGAGCCACCACTGGGAAAAAATTCTTGTGTGGGTTTTTTGTTTTTGGTTTTTTTTCCCTATGAGGCTTTCTAGTAAGAAGAGCAGTGATTATCAAAGAATGATGGTTCAGAGGAGATTCAGAGCAGCTTTTTGTAACTGGTTAGCTTAGAATCTGAAGCTATTTACAGTTCAGAGAGGGCTGGCCAAAACTTGAATTAAGTTAATAAGAATTTAATTTGTTGTGGCAATGTTTACTGAGAGAGAAACAAGAGAGAGAGAGAATTATAAATTATATGTTCAGGGTGTTTAWAATAGAATAACAACAAATTGCAAGCAAACATTGACTTGTTCTTTCAGTGGAAATCCCTGACATGAGATAGGATGTGGCATCAGAAATTCTATCTTCTGGTTGTTACATTCATCTGTGTACTTCTCATGTRTAGTCACAAGATAATGTCCTAGATGGCACTATCCTGTGTGCAGCAGGATCAGGGTGAGTGTTCCAAGGGCTGGTAAGAGAGGGTTTATTCACCTGGATCCCCATGTTCGTTTCACCATCCGTTTTTTATCTGGATAGTAAAGATTGTCCCTTTTAATTCACATTGGTAACAACTAAGCAAAGATCATCTTCTTTGGCTAGAATTGCTAAGGCCTTCTTGCACTGATTCCTTAGAGAATATGGAACAGAATATAGCTAAAAGGTGTTGCTTTAATGTTTTAACTCCCCAACCTTYGAATAAGGCAAATAAATGTCTCTTGGTGTTTCAATAAGAGCAGAAATGTTTTTGAAAGCAGAAAAGAAATCACATCAGATTATCAATTCAGGGTTAATGCTTTGTGAGGCTTTGGCTTTTATCTGAATACATAAGATATTTGGCAAAAGCTGTCTTGAGAGCACTCTTTTTCATAATTATTGCTACCTGTGACAAGTTTAAAGACATTCTAAAGATTACACAATACATTCAGTGGCCTTATAGAGCTCTGATTCTTTCTTAATCTAACATACATATGTTATGCTTTTTTGTTCTTCTGACCATGTATATTTATCATCTCTTCCATGTTACTTGCTGCCTGTTATTTGAATAATAATAATAATAATAATAATAAAAAACCCCTCATTTTATCAGTAATGCTTTATAATTCATAGTAAGAATAAAACTGTGGTATATCCAGAGTAGCAAGGCTTGTCAAAATGTAGGCATAACCTCTGAGACCCAGCAGTCACTGTTCATAAAGCTAAGTGAGAAAATATGTCTTTAAAACTCATCTGTATATGTGATTATTTTATTTTAATTTAAGGCATTCTCACTGTCAAGCAAAGACTCCCTAAATAGTGATTACTGCTCTGAATCCCTTAGTATGATGCTCAAAATTAAAAACAGCATGACTTTTTCKGAACAGGTGCTTGCTCATATTCAACATGAATGGAAGCACATAAAAAAAATCTTAAGAGGGAATATGTGGAACAAACAGAAGTGTCCTGTCTAGTTTTGACCTACAGCTGGCAGTGATCTGAGGTGCTTTTATTATGTCCATCCCCCTCCATCTGGTTACTTGGAGGCTTCTAGGAATTCTCTGTCATTTGGACTTATCACCTTCCAAAATGCATTTCAAACCCATTCAATATGTGACTTCCATAATTCCAGCAACCACTGCCAGGATTAAAATTCATAGCCTAAGGTTCACCAACTCATTAACCAAACCATATATAGTATGCAACCACTCTGACTGCCAGTGCTTTTTCTCTTTTTTATTCCTCCCCCTTTAAGGCAATGTCTATCCTATGTGAAAGTTGACAATATGTGAAAGTTTTCTTATCTGTCAAGTGAATGCTTAGTGAATGCATGAATGACCAGTGTTTATCATTGAAAAGTCTGTACAATTGCCCATTTTTCTTTATTTATTTTTTCTTTCTTTCTTTCTTTCTTTCTTTCTTTTTTTTATTTTCCCTACTGATGACAGTATGGCAAAGAGTGTGCAGGCCTCTCACCTTTGATAGCTGACCATAAAAGAGCTACAAATAAGTACTGCTGCCAGAGGACATTCACATGATCACTGTTSCATATCTAATGGAAAAGTCAAAACACACATAAACTTCCTATGAGCCATCCTGAAATACTGTTTGCAGGATACAAAGCAAGAGAAGAATGATATGTTGCATAGCTGAAATTCAAGGTAGACTACTACCAACATTCCTGGACTTCATACTCAGCTGATCAGGATGGGAAGAACAGTCAAGAAAAAGCAGTTATCTGCTGCACGTTGCATTTTGTGTAACTCTTAATCAAAAAACAGAATGAAAAGACAAAAATTATTTACTCTTTCCAGAATCCTGAAGTGCATTTTATATTAAGCAATCAATAAAGGATAGTTAAAAATTGAGGGGAAAAAAAAAAAAAAACAAAAAAAAGCCCAACAAACAGATCATGAATAGATGCCCTTTCAGAATGATTGTAGGGAAAAATTCTTAAGAACAACTCTTCATCTGTTTTTTATATTTTCTTTTCTTTTTTTTTTTTTGAGGGTGTGAATCCTCTTTTAAAACTCTCAGAACAAAATATTTATGTTTTTATATTTTTATATCTAGTTGCTAATTATCTTCAAGAATGGAGACTCCAAAACCTCTCTGGCAACCACCATCACAGTGGAGGAGTGGAAGGGTTTTCTTACATTCAGAAGAAACTTCYGGTGTTTCCATTTATTCCTATTGCTTCATGAGCACTACTGAGATGATTCTGGCTTTTACTTCTTTATATCTTCCCATCAGATATTTATTGACTTTGATAAGATCACAGGATCACAGAACASCTGAAYTGGAAGGAACCTTTAGAGATCATCTAGATTCCCCTGTAGTCTTTTCTTCTCCAGACCAAAGAGTCCCAGCTCTCTCAGCTGGCGCTCAGGACTTGGCACTAATGAGCTCTGTGCAGAGGGAAATTATAACCTCCTTTGACCTGCTGGCAACAGCTGCTAATGCATCCCAGGAAGCTATTGGCCTTCTTTGCCACAGTGGTACATTGCTGGCTTGTGGTCAACTTGCTGTCCACCAGCATCCCCAGGGCATTCTTTGCAAAGCCGCTTTCAGGCAGTTGGCCCCCTGCCTGTCCTGGTGTGTGAGGTTACTATTCCTTGGGTGCAAGGCTTAGCATTTCCCTTTGCGAAAATTCATCAGGTTCCTGACTGGCCAAATGGTGCAGCCTGCTGGAGTCCCTTTGAATGGTAGCATAAATCTCTGGCTTATCAGCTACTGCTTTCAATTTTGTATCATCTTCAGTTCATTAGAGGAAATATTTAAAAATATTATCACAGAATCAGTCTTTCGGGGGATGCACTAGTGATTGTCCTACAGATGGACTTCATGTTGCTGAYAACATTCTGTGGATCCAGCAGTTCAGTCAGTTTTCAATCCATTTCACTTATGCAGTCCATATATCATCAGACTATCTGTGAGGAAGTTATGGGAGTCAAAAGCTTTATTAAAATGGAGCTAAACAACATCCACTGCTCTCCCCTCATCTRCCAAATTGCAGAAAGTTATCAGACTGGTTAAGTGTTATTTGCCATTTGTAAACCCCTGCTGACTGCTTCCAATCATCTTTATTTGTCTGGAAATAGCTTCCAGGATTAGTTGCYCCATCACCTTCCCAAGGGTGGAGGTAAAGCTGACTGACCTGTAGTTCTCTGTATCTTCCTTGCCCTTCCTGAWGATTTAACCCTATTTCTAGTGGACCATGCTTAAACTCTTTGGAGATGCTATACCCTAGTGCAGTCAGCAATATTCTTTTGCTCTTTTTTTTTTTTTTTTTTTTTTTTTTTAGAGATTTCAGATTGCTGTTTTACTTTCATGGGCTATTAAGAAGTGTRCYGGTTGGCAAATCATGGTATTAAAGCTTTAAAACCATTCTTTTACATTACTACTACTGGTGAGAATTCTCCTTTCAAGAAGCCATCGCAGGAACCTCATATTTTCATGAAGAACTTCATGACACACAGAATTTCAGAGCTCAGCCATGAAGATCAAGATTGATCTSATTTAACTCAAATGTTTAATGCAAAATACCTAAGTTAGAGAAAAAATTGTTTTCCTTCCTGGCATAGTTAATGGTCAGAGACAKACACTTCTGTAAGATAACTAAGCTTATCTAAATCTGAATGCTYCCTGGAATTCTTCATTCATTTTAAAAATGGCTTAATTCCTGACATTAAATGTAAGGGTTTATTTTTGGTGATTTGAATAGAATCAATATAGAATAAAAGTGTATCACTCAACATATACTAAATATATCCAGAAATGACAGATTTGTAAAATGGACAAACAATCAAGCAAACAAACAAATCTTTTTCCTACAGTAGTGAAATTCTACATTGTAGCTCCACAGGCRAAGTTTTTGAGTGAGGAGATAAGAACAGTTCTGATTGCTCAGACTGGGTAGAATATCAATACTACTTTTTCRGGCCTTCTCATTCTGGCTGTCTCTTAGGACAAGATTCTCTGGCTCTGAGTAGTTTTTAGGAAAAACGGTGTGTGGTGAATTACATTATTTGCTAATGAGCACATTCAAAAATGTTATCCTTATACCATTGCCTCCAGTTACTCATYGAATGATGAAAAGTAGTATGTGTATATCCTGTCACTAAAAAAGAAGCTCACACAGTTGATAGATTTAGAGTATTTTGGTAACCAAGASAGTCAGAGTGTCCCATTTGATAAATATTCCATGTTTATACTCCAGAGGAATATTAAAATTTTTAGCCATGCTAAGCAACCTCATACAGCTTTCCTATAGCATAAGGTTATAGTGTTTGTGTACAGACAGGTTTACTGCAGTAACTAGAAGCTACTAAACYTATCTCTCAGTTATAGTGGACAATGCTTACTTTCATTCAGAAGTTGAGCAGAATAGCATTGTGGGAGACAGCATTTCTGTTCCACCCAGCACAAAGATGGAATAAGAACTAAAGGCAGCACTAAGGAGTCACTGGCTTAGGTCATAGAGTGTCTTTACTACCTTCCAGCAGGATGTTAAAAGTAGTTCCTTAGTATTTTCTCCAAATATTGCATGTCTAACTAACTTTTCTAACTACTGCAGTGAGATACCAGGAAATCCTCATCCACAGAAATCAGCGCTGCTTTTATTCATAGTATAGGGAACAAAGCCTTTATTGAAACACACTGCCACTGTGATAAGCTTTTTTTAGGAATATTTGTAACAGGTCAGGAGTAATTAATTCCTTGAAATTATTTGAATTTTCCCAAAGTGTGCTTCTAGATGACCAAGTCTCATGATCTCAAATAATAAAAGCAGTAACACTGGTTTTAAAAAGCACCTGAACCTGTTTTTTTCTTTCTTCTAGTGTCAACCGTGCACAAGGAATGTGTATATAATGCAGAACATTTTCCAGTTTCAGTTCAGGATTAACAATACAATGAATACAAAATAAAATAAGTCATTAACTTCATTTCAAAAAGCCATTAGAGGCTAAAACAATGTTTCTTAAACATTGACTTGGCCTTTCCTAATAGGAATGCAATAAAAAGGCAGTGAAACCTTTGAAATGATGACAAATTCAGCCTTGAAATTAGATACAGTTTCCTAGTAATGAGGTTAAAACAATATTGGAACAGCTCTACTAAGAGAGCTGGTGGATATGACATTACTTCAAGTCTGAAGGCAAAATTAAATATCTTTAAAAGTTAAATGTTTTATCACATTTATAATAGAAATACTCTGGAGGATGGGAGCATGTGTGTATGAGTTGAGAAACAATAGTAATAAGTTTCCTTCTGACTAAATTTGCATAGTATTAATATGTATTTTTTTTCTCCTTTGTATCTCTGAGAATGCAGCTTTGTATTGCTCTGTGCTACAGGMTGGTCAGGAGTTTTTCAATGAGGTWTTAAGTCATCAAGTTTGATGTGCTCAAGATACTTTCTGGATGTGATGCAACCAGAAGAGCAAGATGGAAAAAAAAAACRTTAGTTCATCTCCAGTTCCTATCTCAGGCAATAACAGCTTATGCTTTAATCCTAAGAAATGCAAAGTTCAAGCCTCTCTATAGAGACCTAGTTTGTAGATTGCCTCCTAATCACAAATATACATCATGGCAATATGAAAAACCTTTCTTCATTTACTCTGACAACTACCTCCCTAAGCAAATGAGAAAAAAATACTATATTGTAAGCCAAAGTCTTGTAAAACAGAATCTATGAGAGGTTTTTATGGGTTTTTTTCCCACTTGATTCCACTGACATGAGGATAGTCAAGTATATTACTGGAAAAGTTCCCTATGTCTCTAAGACTTCGAGATATTTTACCTTTCTTTGTTTAAACTTTACAGTGGGGATGCTTCAGGTGGTAAACTGTGAAGTAAATATTGGGATGTCTTGAGTCTTTCTTTGGTATGGTCCAATATATTTGGCTACAACAGAAAACTAAAATGACAAACTGTAGGCCACATCATTTAAAGCAGATGAAAGCTCCCTACTGCTTTGAATGCAAAATGTTGTTCCTACTCATTTAATGTAGCAAATGACACCACAAGAACTATATGGGAAATACCAAATTGCTATCATGCACTGAATGAAATCAAATAATAAAAGAAGCAGTCATTCAACTTTTGGCAAAAATTTCAGCTATTATCCTCAAGGATCATCTATAAAACAACTTCAAAAATGATACAAGCAGCAAAACTSATAGCTGTTCTGAACTGTAAAGTCATGTAGTTATTAAAGTTATAGACTTTTCGGCATGATATAATTTTCCTCTCACAGYTTAAATCCACAACTTCTCTATATACAATAATTATCTATGTTAGAGAAGCTAGTGATCAAACAACTTCTCTCCTTGTAAATATCCTCCTCTGCTCTGTGGGTGCTAACTACCATTTTCTTTCAAATTTGTCCCTCTGAGGGAGGCAGGAAATTAAATGCAGAACAGTCTTAACCAACATATTACTTTGCTAGAAATTTGCTGCCTGTATCACAACTAAAGAAGACTTCACTGTGATAAAAAGGCTTATTTTGTGCTTTGTTTTTTGTTTGTTTGATGATTGAGTAAAAGGTTTTACTTCAATCTGTAAGCATTGCTCCTTTTTTAACCACCCATTAAGGAGGCATGAACCCCTGTGTTGAAACCTGGATTATGTTTGCAAAGAGTTCTAAGTCTTGTAGGAATATTTTTTTTTTATTTCTTCACACTGGAGAAAATGTGGTTGTGGAGAGGTCATATAACAGTGCTTTCCCTCAGAAGTATCTTGCCAGATTTTCAATAAATATATTTATAAACATATGAACACATGAGCATAAGTAGTAATAAGTGAATCTTGCTGTTTCAAACTTAAAAATGCACTTGTCCACTCTACACTTGCCTTTGTGTCAATTGCTGCTAGCATTTTAGTGAAAGCAGTTTCTTAACTGTAGTGTAACTAAGTCTCTTTCCTGAACTGAAGGAAAATAAGGTGTGTGAAAAGTCAGAAAGGATGAAATATGCACATATTGTTCAGTGGCAAGACCATGGGAGGCAGAGTGAGTTTTATTGAGCTCTGTACAGAACCATGACTGGTAACTGTTCTGCTCAGCGGACTGTTTTGATAGGTAGCTTTTTTCCTATTAAGTGCAATAGCATGAAAATGTCAATAATACAGAAAAATGTAGCCTGAGATGTTGGCTCTTGTTCAGCATGGATAGCTGTGCTAACTACTGAGTCCACTTTCACTAGAGGTGTTAGCTTACTTCATTGTACATATTAGCCTTAATATGGAGTATTATCTTTATCTTTAGCAGTCTTTATCTACTGCTACATTGCGTACTYCACCAGAGCTGTGTTGACTTTTTTCTTCTTTCTGGTGTGAAGGGAGGTGCTGAGTGCTCCGTTGTTGCATTTCTTCCCAACACTGTTACAGGCAATATGACCTCAGTGCTTAAATGCTCCGTGTAAACTCCATGTCCACTGGGGTAGGAGCTCTGTAATGAGTGCACTGTGGCCTGTTCTCCTCGTGTTGTCTCCTAATAGGGTGTGCAACTGTGAAAAGGAGCATTTTATTTGCAGCACTATAGGTAGCAGCAATTTAGCTCAGCACAAATCTGTAGGTGGTTTGCTATGGCTCACCACACAGCCATTAACGGTATCATTTTAGCTCAGCACAGAATTGCAAGTGATAGTATTTAAACTCCCTCTAACACTGTGAATGATAGCACACTCCTCTTCTCCAGCAAGGTGCACGGAGACGGCCGTTCTGACCGAGTGGCTGCTCTGAGCGAGGCAGATGAGAAGAGCTTATACAGCCTCGACATTTGCAAACAGGCTTAGCAGCGCTGAAATTAAGCATTGATTTTTAAAGGGATGAATAAAGAACACACATCATAGATAAGATAACTGTATTCATTTCTCCTTGTGTTAGCCCCGGCACAGCTGAGCCCTTCCGAATCCCCCTCAGGAGATGTCTGCTTTTTGCTATGGATTGTAGTTGCAGGTCTGAAGTGAGTTACTCGATCTAGGTGACTGCAGCAAGCAGCACAAATAGTCTCCCCTCGCCCTCCAGTTGTTCACGTGGCATCGACTTGCTCAGCAAGTTGAAAGCAGAACAGCTCCCAGAGGATTTTAGGTTGCTATAACAGTAAAAAGGATCATGGCGATATGATAAAGCAGAAGGGTAAGGAAAGGAATGTCTTTTGCCCCATGGCTAATTTTTGCCCAGCTATTACAAAATGAGGAATCTGATTGTCTGTTATTAACCTACTTACGGAGCATATAGGCACAGAGAGAGAAGTGAAATGGTTTCATACCTTTAAAATCATTTGCAGTATCCAACAATAAAACCATACCAATAGTACATTTGAGTACTGTGGTTCAGTGATCTTACATATCTGAAACTAAAAGAAACATAATTTTCCTGTCGAATTTACATTTTTCCCTTTAATTTCTGTACTATATTAATTAAAATTAGACAAACATAATTAATAGTTTGAAATAGAATATTTGTTGCTACTTTCACTGAATTGTTTTTGTTCAAAAGAGAACATTTTGTTGGGTTCTTCATTGAATTTTTGTTTTTCAGTGATCATTTCAGATAGAGTATCAAGAATTTATAGATTTTGGACTTTACATTTGCCAGACAGCTCTTGACAATTCTTAATGAGTAATCTGTTTCATGTTCATTGTAAAGGTTAAATAAAAGGAAAGTATTCCAAGATCGTGAGAATTAAGCTAACCTGAGGATTATAGAAATGATTGCTTTYGTATGACTAGACAAAATCCTTCTTTTAAGTGAAAACTTGAAAAACTATTCAAAAATTAAATAATATCAATATTAAAAGGGAAAGGGAGCATAGTGAATTAAAAAGTTTTTTTGTAAGTTTTTTATTTTCTTTTGTCTCTGTAGGGGAGCCTTATAGTGCTTTAAAGTCAAAAGACAAATTTCTCTATTTGAATAACACACTAGCAATACTGAACAGTTGTTGCAATTGTCTTTCATAGACTGAAAGAGCTTTCTCAGTTAACAGTGCTGTTATTCTGTAAGTTATTGCCATTCATATTGCCATGATGCAGGATTTCAGAAAATATTTGATTTCACTCTAATTTGAGACTTGCAGAAATATTGAACAAACTAATGTGACTGGTGTATTGTGTATCTCCTTAGTCTGACATTTCTATTTAAAGGTATCATGATTTTTAACCTTGGCCAGTGAAATTAATTTTAAAATGGTGGAGACATTTTTAAATGTTACGGTAGATCCAAGACTGAAAAAGATACTCATGGACAAAAAAAAAAAAAAAAAAAAAAAAAAAAAAAAAAAAAAAAAAAAAAAAAAAAAAAAAAAAAAACAAACCTGTTTTCATAATATCTCTTAGTCTTCTGTCTTCTTATCATCATAGTCTTAAATATTTTTTATAACTTTTTCTGTAGACTGTGGTAGTTAAGGCTATAGACATGTGTGTGTCCTAGCTTGCACATTGGGCTGTGTGTTTTGTACAAAGCCACCTTTTTTAAGCTTTGTGGAGTTTTGCTACGTCTATCCAAACTCCAGTTATCCAGACATTGAAGGAAGCCTGCAAATACCTGTATGGTATTTAATCACAGGAAGTAAGAGTAGCATTTTTGTTTTGTCTTGTAGTGCACCGCTTAAATATTACAAATGCAAAAAAGTTGTTCATGAAGGTCAATGACATTTCCAAATGGTCTCATATTTTTAGGTTTCTTCTGACCATGTGTTCTTAGAATTGACACTAAAGTTTTACAATACTTACGATAATCAAGTATTTGCATAATGCACAAAATATTTTAACGATGATTAAATAAATGAAAATGTTTTCTTAAGACTCAAGAAAACTGTTATCAAAAGCTAACTAACTTCTATCTTTCTTAGACTTTAAAGAGAAAAGTATTTCATTCAAAAGCAATAGTTTCCACTTTGCAAAAGTATATTATATCATAAATTGCAAAATGTTAGAATGAAAACTTCTTAATTATCCTCATTTTGACATTACTGATGTCAGTGAAAAAATTCATTTTGAAATAATGATTAATCTTTCAACTACAGAGAAAGTGTACGATTTTCCATAGAAGYTTCTTATTTCTGACCTGAATCTTACTGAAACATTTTTGCTTTAACAGTTTTTGTGAACTCCAAAAGAAAGTTTACCTTTCTATATTCATACCTACATCAATTTAATATCCCCAAGTGGATTTGAGAAATCTTTTATTATTTTTTATAGCAGCGTAGTCAGTGCAGCAGTGTAGCCAATGCGATAGCATACTATATACACATATATGCGTATATAAATCTTATAATACTTAGGTTTATCAAATAGAAATATTATTCATCATTGTAAAATATCTAAGTGTAAGCATTTTATCAGACCAGCTCAAGGGAGATAAATCTTACTAAAGACTCAGAATTAACCGCAGTGCTTCTGGTGGTTTTCTCATGTTTAAGAAATAAAATAAAATAAAATAAAATAAAATAAAATAAAATAAAATAAAATAAAATAAAATAAAATAATTCATCAAAATACTCTCAGCATGCTATTAATAGACATTTTGCACTATGAAATAAAAGATTAAAGACAGATCTCTGTCCTGTTTCTAAATCCGTAAATAGTTACACTGTATCCAAAAAGAAATTCATCAAAACTGACAAGACAATTCTCAAGACAATATTGTCTTAATTCACCTTGAATGAAATTTTAAAAAACCCTCTAAAAGTAAAAAATGCTAAACATTTAGTAAACAATTCACTCCTCCCCTATTTCCCTGAAACTTGTTCTGCCTATAGTGCTAGAAAAGGGTCACTGTGCCCCTTAGGAGTCATCGTGCTTGCAACTGGCTGGTTTAGTCTTGCTGCTACTGAATGGGAAGTTGTTTTAAAAGTTCTTTTATTTAAACTTAGAGAAGGTGTCTTACTCTTTGTAAGAGGATTTTTTWAAAAAAATATAAGTTGTTTTGTTCTTGTGTCAGGAGGGATGTGACCACAGCTGACAACAACTGACTACTAGCTTGATTGTTTTCCTACATCCTGTATTTAAATTGCAAATGCTGAAAAAGCTAACTTTGTGTCTAGGTTTTTATTATTAATTCCAAGAGTCAGATACTTAGAGATGATTAATACTCCAGACCACATGCTAGCTAAGATAAACAAGCTCCTGTGTTCTTAATGTAATAATTTAGCAAGATTGTAAGTAAAATTTTAGACTAACAACATATTATTATGCCAGTAGGCAAAGATTTCTGTTAATTAGTTTGCAATTAGTCCCTCTTATTTCTAATCTCAAAGTATTAGATATTGATGGAATTAATAGATTGGTAGCTGCATCTTGATGGTGTCAAACAGGCCAAAATGCAAATAGGGATGTTTTTAATGGGATTTATTGATTTATGTGCATATGCTGTTTAATCAAGTTTTTGCTTGACCTATACAACTGGTTTTCTTTATATCTTACTTCATAAAGAAAATGCAAGCAGTAGGGTCACCTTTATCATAATTGGAAGGAGTTTGTTGTTTAAAATCCATCCATTTTCTCCATCATGCAAATGTAGGCTTCAAGGTGGAGCGTATCCTTCATATGCTGCACTCCACTAACCTAGTGGAGCCTTCATTCTCACTGCAAACTGATGTTAAAGAAGAATAAATGTCTTCACTGAGACAGCTGAGAAGAATCTGAAAATGCAAGACTATATTACTTAGAGATGTCGGTACCCCTGACTTCAATATGTCTCCATGAGCTTCTTTGGAAATATTCAAACTTAACAAATCTATAARTGTCAAGATCAAAAAATGATCAATAATCTCATCTGCTCTATAGAACAAGCTAGATACTTTCAACYTGTAACTACTGTAATTTCAAAATTTGCTCAAGAGATTTAACAATTTCTCTGTTCTCCTCAGCCAGACTCACAACATGCTTGCAATTCACAAGTAGGGCCTGCCAAGAGAATTTTCCTCCTAAAACGATGTAGAAGTGAGAGCACCATTGTATGATCATGTAGAGCTAAAGAGTTTTCGGTCTTCATTTTGCATATATGAATTTCTGGCATCCTCTCTTGCCAAGGCCATTTATGGGAGTTAAGATGGGTAGATGATAAAATAATGAACCCTCTACCTTTCTCTCACCAACAAAATGTTAAACGAATGTTGGTCCTTCGGCAGCACCTGCAGTAGATCTTCTGGGAGCTGGAAAGTCTCTTGGAACTTTATCTCTGCCCTTCTCTAGGTGATGGGGCAAGCTCAGTCTCATAAGTTAGGCATGTCACTAACATAATGTTCTTTTCTTGAATGGCTTAATCAAATCCATCTATCTTGTAAAAACACATTAGTGCAGATTTCTGTACGATCATTCATCCTCTTGATAGATTTGTGCCCAATCACTGTGCAAATCTAATTTCTGTTGCCTTTGCATTAGCTTTTTAAGATTTGGACTAATTTACATACTACAGCCCCTCACTCCCTGGGCAAGTGAGATTCAGCAAGTTAAACTAATACATACAGTACATACACAGTAGCAGCTTTTTTTTCCCTTAATTTTATACGTACATTCTGAACAGTTAAAATAAAATTTACAACACCCTACTGTCTTAACTGTAAACTAGCTTGCAATCAATTTGCTGTAATGAAATTAAAGCCATAGAGTATGACTGGAAAGTATAAGTCCTTTAGTACTTTCCAGAATTCATAATGAATATAACTGTTAAAATCTAAATAAATCATGTGGAAATGCAGATTTTTTTTCCAAACACTAAGGAGAGATTTAGAATACTCTATTCTCAATTAAGCATCCCACTACAAAATTCTAATTATCTCAAATGTGGAGCTTTAGAAATTTCATTTTTACATGATGTTTTGCACATACCTGGTAAAATTGTGCCTCCACTATGTTTAATTGCAGACTAATAAACAAAATTAATTTACCTTTCAAACATAAGACCTATTTGGAAATAAGCCTGAGGACTGCAGGACTGGGTTTTGCTTGCTTTCTAAGTAATTTAAAGAACAATTTAAATTTTGAAATTTATTTTTAAGAGCATTATTTAATCTTAAAAGGATTGTAGATCTGCTAAAATATTTCTTCCTTAATAAAATTATTATATGATATTTGCTTTACCTATCAACCTTCTATTTAACAATTTTCAAAAGAAAGGGTATTTTTACTAGGAACCCTAGGAACCCCATTCAGACACATTAATAGCAGCCTGTCTTCCATATGGAATATAGAATATGGAATATGGAATAAAAAAAGACAAAAATAACATTCTGGACACCTTATCTAAGAATTTAAAAGAGTCCGTTTGCTGTCTCCCCTGTGCAATTGATTATTTCTAAACTGTTGTCCATAACCATAACATAATCTCATATATGGGATGTTATGACTTGGGTGAYGGAGCCCTGRAASARGCTGCCCAGAGATGTTGTGGAGTCTCCTTCTCTGGAGATCTTCCAAACCCGCCTGGCTGCCACCCTGTGCCYCGTGCTCTGGGTGTCCCTGCTGGAGCAGGGGGTTGGACTGGGTGATMTCTAGAGGTCTCTTCCAACCTCAACCACTCTGTGATTCTGTGTGATTTTGTGACTTAGTGCGAACCCTATTCCAACCTGTTGTGAAACCATCAGCCTTTCCACAAATAAATGGTTCTTGATAAGATTAAGGGATTCTGCCTTCTGAGATCTTTCTTATGTTGATTGCTGATACTTAGAAGCTAGAACTAACTAGCAACTTCCAAGCTGGCTTTAAGTACAGACTCACTCTGACTCCAGCTGAAATTAAATCATACAGGAAGATATATTTTCTGATTACAAATTTTGATTTTTTATGTGCATACTGTTGCATTTCCTGAACCCAAAATCTTACTAAAGTTAATGACTTGTCACAAAGCAGTTAGTTAAAAACAATGTCTGCTTTTTTACATGTCCCTTCTTTTCATAGGTCTATCTCCATCTTACTATATATAAAAACACTAAAACGGACAATTCTTAATTAGCAAATAGGAAATTGCTAATGTGATAGAAACATTATAACCCTGAGGGTCCAATTTTCTAGGTTCTCCCACCTATTACAATAAGAGCGCTTCCTAATATTTACAGTAGCACTACTTTTTCTGTCTGCATGTGCCTAGCAAACCATATGAAGTGCCTTGATATTTCTAATGTACTTCATTGTCAAGACTTAGTATTTTCCACAGCTATCATTTATGTGCCAGACAAGACAATGAGAATGTTTTACTTGTTCATTAAAAAGAAAAAAAGAAGGAAAGAAAGAAAATCAGAATACAGTTAATACAGCATTTAATATAGAATTGACATAATATATAATCAAAGTGTAATTTGTATTAAAATGTAAACTAGACACCTGCTACACTGTATTTCCTCCTGTTTCTCCTCTCAATATTGTTTATTTCACATATTGTAACCACCTCRTCTTGTTCAATACTAGTGACAGCCCTTGCCACATTCCAGGAGATAAGGCAATAACATTATCCCAATTACTGAGTAGCAGAATTTGCGGGAGTGTTTTAGTGGATTACAACTCTGTAATAATTCAGCTGTAACTGACACTGCTGCACCCATTGTAATTTCAYAGGTTTTAAGGATATTTTGGGAAAGCAAACAGATGAGATATTAAGTGTATAGCTTCCAATTGTTGTTTCCCCAGATTCAGCTGTTCTTGTCATAGGTTTTTCATTCCTTTCTGCACCATCTCTACAAGTGTGAGCTATCAAGGTGAGCAATACAGCTGTGTGGCAATGACAAACTAGGTAGAAGCTGTCTAATAACTTAGGTTAGGTGTGGAGTCCTTCTACCAGATTAGTCTTTGAAGTGAAGATCTTAAAAGCAAGAGCATATTCTACCTTGATAACCTTGTATTATCAATAGAAAAAAGGAACATCAGGAAGGCTGTCCAGCTCACATTGCACTGTCCAAGTTATGCTGCAGGGACCAAACAATCTTTGCTCACCAGGAAGGTTGTGCAAAGTGTTTCAGCTTTTAACAAGAAGCATAAATGAGGAAAATAAATGAGATGAGATTAATCCAGGTATCTCGAATACTTCAAATTTACAAAAGGCTAATAGCAAGGRAAGCAGTACAGGAATTCAGACTGAGATTATTACTAATGGAATTTTCTTTTTATATAGCTTTAATTTTAGCAGCCCAATTCCTCAAGCCCACAGTTAGCTTACTGATATTGGAAATAGGTGAAGTCAACTAAAGGTTTGAAAGAGTTTATTCAGGTACCAGAGGGTTTGCAAAGAAGTAGCAATCATGCAAAAATTGTTTTCCTTAACAGGATGGCATATGGGAGGGTAGYGGGTACAAGTTGAAACCCAGGCAGTTCCATCTCCGTGTGAGGAAGAACTTATTTCCTGTGAGGGTGACAGAGCCCTRGACGAGGCTGCCCAGAGAGGCTGTGGAGTCTCCTTCTCTGGAGATCTTCCAAACCCCCTGGCTGCCACCCTGTGCCCCATGCTCTGGGTGTCCCTGCTGGAGCAGGGGGGTTGTGTACTGGTGAAAGAGAGGATTTGGTAGGTTGTTATTTAGATACTAAAACATGTTAAGCAAACTCAGCTTTTTACTCTTCTGTAGGAAACCTTTCTCCTTCTGTGGCTACAATTTGATTTTCTGGAACTACCTCTGCTTTCAGAGAATTCAGTAGCTGTTTGGGCTTTAAGTTAAATAGTCATTATTTCTGCCAAATAAAATGAAAATACTTCTTTATTTCTTTCATTGGGTGATAGATTATGTATAATAACTTTTTTACAGTCTCTTCCTCTATTGCTTCCATTCTTCCATCTTCCTTTTCTCACCGTCTCATTATGAGACAGAGCATGCTTTCTTACACTGCTGTATTAGCCATTACATTAGTCTATCCATTTGACTTGTCAGCTTCAATGCTTGTAAAATACCTTGTCCTGACAGTAAAGCGGAATACTAAAAAGCTTAGTAATTCTACAGACTAAGACTTTGTAGCGATGTATTTTCTAATGTATGCAGCAGTTATTTTTCCCTGTCTTGCTTTGGGGCTGGCCTCCCTCTTGGTGCTTAGCTTGGAAAGCAGAAAGGAGCGTTACATGAATTTAGAAGTACTATTATGCAGAGTGCATTAACTGAGGTTTGCAACAGTTTGCTGTTGTGAAACAAAAATTCTTTGGAGAGCTGTTGGCAATAAATGCAACAGCAGAAATATCACCAGCAGCATGTTCCTTACATTCCCAGTGGAACCCAGAGGAACTCTGGCTGCTTTCCTTCCTCATTTACATTTATTTTTTACTTGTTCAGCAGAGTTCAGAAAGAAGAAAAAAAATCATTTTACACAGATGTCTACATTGTTCTTGAACTGTTTCTTAAGAGAGATGGTAAAAATGCATGTTGATGCTTTGGGCCATTTTTGACAAGATGAATCAATGCTGCATATATATGAGACAATATTGACCACAGAATGTGAATGCTTATGATTTAGCAAAATGATTTTTGCAGCCTAATTTATAATAAAAAATTATGATTCTCCATCCCTCTCTCTCTTTCAGGTGGAGCTTTTATTAATCATTCTTTAGCCATTGTTTCTGTGCAAGGGTGTATATGTGTGTGCTTTAGATTGTTTTTCTTGGGAGTTTTCCCTGATATTTGTGTATGTTTTCCATTTTCTGAGAATGTTCACAATATAAAAATATTTTGTCTCCATGTCTCACAGACAAACAAGAATTTAAAAACATGAAAAAAATTGAGTGGTATCCATTTTAATAGATAAACTTTTTTTTTCCATTAGTAAACCAGCTTTTACAGCACAAATAGTGTCACAGAGTTATCAGGGGTGATACAGATTTCCTGACTGAACTACTGTGATATTATTCTTCACATCCCTTCTAATATCATGAACACCCATCAAAATGAGTTCAAACTATCAATATTGTGACATTCTCATATATAGTGTCATGACACCTTGACATAAAAATATCCTGCTGCAAAAGAAAAGCAGGTGATTTGGCTCATAAATAATAACTTATTCGTAGTCATAATGACAGAGTAAATTTTGAATTTTATTCCTTTCCACTTCTGGATATTTCTTGGTTGTCCTTTAGAAAAAACGTAGATGTAAAAGCTTTCACTGACAGAGCTTATAGATATATACATACAACTACACAAACACACACACATACATACATATATATACATACACACATTCTGGACTGTTGTCATCACTGTAATACCCTCAGTGGACCATAAAATTTCAACTAAAAGGAATGTACTTGATGGTTCAAATCATTTTCCTCAGCGACCTAGCTAAATAAATAATGTTTAAGTTGTGCTCCAGCTCTAAAGTACTCTTTTTTTTGTAGCACGTATTAAGAGGTCCATAAAGCATTATTGACACAGTTATATCAGTGATATTCAGAATAATTTTGATTCCTAAGAAATATTCAAACTATTCCCACATTTTCTCATAGTAACAGATTCAAGTGAATCTTTGAATCAGTATCTCTGGAATTTCRTTTTACAGAACATGTTATTTTCTAGACTGGCCATCTCTAGTATCAACCAATTGGAAGCAGTTGCACAATGCTCAAGAGTTACCAAAAAACTACSAAAAAAGCTGTTACCGAAAGCTGGTCAGTTGTAAATTAAATGAAGGAAGTTCCCATCAGGCTCCCTTGAAAAATGGAGATAGAAGGATTCTCTGTTAAAACTGCAACCTGTTTTAACCAGATTTCCCCTTCCTTTTCTCATTTTCTGTGAAATACAAATTTTCAGAAATATGATCTCTTCCTTGGGTGAAGTCAGTGGCTGTTAAATGCATACCAGTATACATAGAGTTGTGTACACCTGGAAAGCTACACACACAGAAAAGTGCTGTATTTGAAGTAGGTCCAATGGGACCATTATTTGCTTAGCATCTTTCGGTATTTTTTTGACTTGAATGCAGACACTAGAAGCCCAGGTTAGCCCAGATGTTAGCACCAAATGTTCTAGAGATATCTAGTTATCTTGCCAGAAACTGTTTTGTATTGCAGCATTTTTTATTTTCTAGGTGGTTGATTTCTTTCTTTTTTGTTACTATTATTTTTAAAGGCTTGCCAAAGAAAATGCAGGGACATGCAGTAAGAATGTACAGGGAAATACAGTAAGAACAATTTAGAGTGAAGGSGTAATTTACTGCACAATCCTGTTCAAGAGGATTAGATCAGGTTGCTCAAGGTTGTGTCCATTTGAGACTTAAATGTCTCTAAAAATGGAAATCTCAGCATCTCTGGGTAACCTGGTCTATGACCTTTCAGTTATACATTTTCCCTTTATATCTAATAGAAATTTCCAAGGTTTCAACCTGTGTTAGCTCCGTCKTCTTCTCTGTATTCCTCAATCAGGTAGCTCTGGACAGCAAAAAGGTCTTATTGTCCCTTTACCTTCTCTAAGCTGAATGGTGCCAGCTCTCTCAGCCTCTTCTCATATGAGAGATGCCCCAGTCCTTTAACCATCTCCATAGCCCGTATCTCTCTTGCACTGGGAAGACTGAAACTGGACAAAGAATTTTTTGGCCCTCTGTAATATTTGAACAAATAAGTTCTAAGATGATGGGAGAACTTTTGAGACAAGGAGATCCTCTTGCACTACCTCATATATGTATATATGTATATATTTTCTCTCTCTCTCTGCAACGGATGTCAGAATATTGTCCTAAATTACTGAGAAATTGCGATATAGATTTTCAGGTCATTTTGTTGCTTCTGGATCTGCCTCAGAAAAAATGAAGTTTACTTTTATAAAAGTGGTAGGCKTAAAATGCTATATTATTGCTTTCTGCTCATTCTACTCTTATATTTATCACCATTTTCCTATGCTTCAGACTGTTTTCCTGTTATGATGCATTGGTTTCTATTTCAAATTATTCCTGTTAAATGTTTCTGACAAGTCCATCAATTCCAAATTGCCAAAGGGGTATTGTTATAGTATCGATTTCTCAAACATAGCACCTTGCTATTCTCCTAAAATCAACCATGTCTGTTCATCAGACTTCACACCTTTGTGATATGATTAGGCAGCATACATAAGGGATGTGGCTTCATATTTGGATTTCATATGCATCCTAACAGCCATCCTTTACACTGTAAGTTTTGTATAGTGCTAAGCATACTGTCACAATCTAAAACAAATTAGGACAGCACATACATATATCCATTTCTACTTCCTTAATAAACCTTGGCCTATTGAGAGTAATAGTCTTTCATTACTTGTGACCAATGTTCAAGTATGGCTTAGTTACAAGTGGCTAATGAGACTCTAGGTTTAAATTAGCCACTGAGGAATACTTGCTTGCAGAACAAGATTGCCACACAGGCATAAAGTGGATTCCTCTAGCAGCTGCTCAAACCTTAAATATTAGCAGTGCATCAGGGCAGCAGCAGATATGCACAAGCACTTTTCAGCCCTTGTCTGGTGAATATGTTTTGCTTTCCTGAGACAAATGTTAATGTCATTTCTGTCAATTAGTAATGACATTCACAACTTGCATTAAACTGTTTGTATGAGTGCAAGAATTGGGTGCAATGGTTAAGGAACGAAAATAAAAAAAGAAAGGAATCATTGGCTGCAATACAGGCAATACATGCAGCAATTATTTCATGGCTCCCTTTTGATATAGAATAACCTTGTAATGTTGATTATATTTAATTATATGTTTGCTTTTTTAATAACTCAAAATATTCTGCTTTTGCAGTATAGGGCAATTGACAGTCTAAAACTATTTTACTGCTTTTGCTTAATGTACATTACTTTTTTTTGAAGGATTTATGATTGTTTTCAAAACTGTTTAATTAGAATAAGCACAGCTCAAAGCAATGAGAGTAGTATTTTATGTAGAAGAAGAGGTACTTATCCATACTGTTGCTGTTCTGGGAAAGGTGATATTACTCAACCTTAAAGAGAAACACATGTCTTGGGTCATTAAAAGCAAAAGTGGATTTAGTGAAAATCATCATGATGTTTTGGGAACCTGGATTGGGAGTTTACTGGTTTGCTGTAGCTCAATATGAAAAAAAAAAAAAGTCAGTTTATATCTACTCTGTTTAAAATTTTAGCAAATGAGGGGAAAATGTTTATTATTTGTTAGACAGTTGCCTACAAATACACGATTATGGTATCTTGCATTGTATTTTATGATTTACTTAGCCAATTTAATAGTCTATTATTATATGCATGTCCTATTAGTGTACTCTTCTTTTTTTAGCATAATACTTTTTAAAAATAATTCCTTGGCCAGAATTTATCATTTTGAATCAGTAACACATATTTAGCCCCTGTGATAAAGGACATAAATTAGATCATGGTGTAAAGTTCCCTTCATTCGGGGCTTGCTCTTACTTAATATTTAATGTCCGCTGCTCTTGTGTTGGATTTGGCACTTGAGTCATTTCCTGTGCTCTTGCACATTTCCATATCTGCAGGAGTACCCTGGAGGCCTTGTAATTTGCAGGCAATAGGGACTTTCTATCAAGCTCTTGACCAGTCTCTTAATTATTTACCATGTCAAAGATTCTCTAATGTTTTTATTGCCCCCTCGTGGGCCATTTACTAAAAAGCAATTTGCTGATCTGGAGATAAATTAGCTTTATTCTGACTTGTTCTAGTACACTGAAAAAGCGCTGTAAATGGGCTTTTTCAGGTCATCAGAAAACCTATTAAATTCTTCTGCCCTCATTTTTCACATTCTTAAAAGATCTATTTTTGGCTTTGTTAATAATAAACATCTTGACATTTTAATACTGCAGTCGCCGTTTTCTATAGACAAAAGATGAGGTGAACTATTAAAATTCTTTTTCTATTAAAGTGCCTTTTCTAGCATTTAGAGTGTGGTTGTATCTCTGATTATAAAGGCTAGCTCACAGCTGGTCAGAATTGATCATTTGGCTGTGCTTGGCTAATGGGCAGTAGAGGTTTAGGTTCCCTGCTAGTTCTACCAAGTGGGCCACAGGTGGCAGAACTGTTTTTGTCCAGCAGATTCAGGAGAAAAATAGTTGGGCAAGCTGTACACCATCATATTGTTTTGACACATCCAGCTTGATACTTCCTGAAACACAGGTGTGTGTCTATCATGCTTCTACGTTCACCCATTGTGCTCAAAACTTCTCTTCCCTGCCTCCCTCTGAAAAATATCATGCATATATCACTTTTGGCCATGTGAAGATTTTTATGGAAAGGATCAAGTCTGGTTCAAGAAATAAACCTAGCCCTTGACTCCTCTTTTCTTTTTGCCACTGGCTCTTATATTGTGCTTCCTCTCTTATATTGTCCTATTACGTCACTTTAAATTAAAGATGCACTTCATCTAAGATGGGCAGGCGGAGTTAGCTATTTTGGGCAGGGGGTGCCAATTTCTAACTCAGGTTCTGAACACTAAGACAAAAAAAAAAACCGAAACAAAACAACAAAAAAACCCCTAGACTTTGTAGAGCTGAAACTAGTTCAAACAATTTAAGAAATCATTATCTGTAGGGAGAAGATAGTATTTTCCTCTGATGAAAATTAGTACATGTAGCAATGACGATAAAAGCACAATTGCTTCTGATGGAGGTGTTGTTTGGAAGGTGCCTATAATTGGACAGAATGCTAATTTTCCCTTTTCACTGCTTTGTCCAGCCCAATTTGTTTACTTTGATGGARGAATCAATAGCACTATCAACAATAATTGGGAAAATTAGTTGTYGCTAATATAGCACAGTATGCATGTCTTCCTCATTATAAGTGGCTTCTAGGAGCGGCCTTTGCAGAGTGGCAGCACATGTTTAGAGGTTGGAAACTGGGCAAGCTGGCAGCTTTTCTCATTTTGATMATTTTTGGTTTCAAATGCATTCAGYGTAGCTGTGGTAGCAGGGAAGGAGTCAGGGAAGTTGTATGAGTGATAATGTCTCTGATAAAGATAAGCACGATAATTGAAAGATTATGTKCATAATGCTCTGTGAATGACATTTTTGTTGTTTCTCTCAGGCTGCTACTTAAAGGCTTGAAGATTTCACTTTAATTACAATCACTTGTGTACTGTGACTTTGGATGTACAAAACCTACAGATGGAAAAATAACGCCAGAAATGGAACTATGAAACTTTTTATTTTTTTCTTTCTTTCTTTTTTCTTTTTTTTTAAAGAGAGAGCTTTTATTTTACTAAAATATGTGAAAAAGGACAAAGAGCATTCCCATTAGAAAGGATGGATATTTTCAAATTTTATTCTTTTTGCATCTTTYCATTTTTAGAAAATGTATAAATGTCAGGGAGATACAGAAACAGGGAGGCTGTATTGTGAACACACCTGGGAGAATATGAACACAAAAACACATATAATCCATTAATCATCCCATGATACAAAAGAAAAAGAGAAAAATCTATGAATCTAAAAATCTATCTTGACATATTATTCTTCTGATATAAAGGAGTTTATAGGAGTCAGTATAGCTCTGCATATATTATTTCACATCAGGCCCACTACTCTGTTCTCAGCTCCTCTAATTGGAGAATATGACCTGTTATTTTCTAGTACTCTGTATAAAAAGAATGAACAGCTTGTCTGAAGTTCAGCTTTCAATATATTTCAAAAAGTATTGAGGTCTAATTTTTTTTGGTATAAAGCTAGGGAAAAGAACAGACTTCACTTAGACATTTACTAATTTCACTTTAAAAATTGTCCTGGCATGTTCRGATGATATGGAATAACAGGCAGAAAGAGACAGAGAGACAGAACAAACATGAATGATGCAGTCTTTATCCTGCTCTTCTCCCTCAGTAAAAAAGAGTTAGCAAAGGAAATTTATCTATCTTTTGTATTGCTCTCAATTTATATTTGGAATTAGGTGGCACGTTTTCATAGTACATTGCATTATGAAACATCATGACTGGAGTCACTTCAGAGGCTATAGTTCAACAGCATTTAATAAAAAAGTCCTAGAAAATGCAATCTGCTCTGGGATCAGACTGGAAAAGTCCTCAGAACCAAAGGCAAAATCTAATGCATAATCTCCCTGTCAACTGCATTTCTAGTGATTAAGTGGGATTTAAACAGTATATGAAATCCTTCTCACCTGTGAATTCCTTCACAGGTGGGAGATGTGTTTGTCCTGAGGAACAGATTTTGGAAAGGAAATGCATTGTAGAATATAATGTTTATATACTTTTAAACATATCTTGCCACAGTAGAAGACACTTTATGCTAACACTTTAACAGTAACACAATATACCAGAGTTTTTTTAGTTCAAAATTAACACTTTTATTTTTAACCTCTGGGGCTATAACTTCTAAACCTTGATAGACATCTGTTCATCTAAGTTCTCCAGTTCCCTAAGAAATGAAGGGAATAGATATTCTCTGGAAACAGAGAGAGGAAACTCCTTGTTTCTTTTCTCCACCTGCACTGTTTAGACTTGCAAATAATGTGAGGAAAAATTACTGTCTAGATTTGTGGTCAGGATAACATGTGTAAAAGTTAGGCAGAAATATAAATAGGCCAACTGAAATGTCAATCAAAAGCCACTGAAACAGTCATGATAAAGAGAAGAAAAGAGTCTATTCTAATTTTATTAACACTGAKGGGACAGAAGGCACAATAACATTTTGAATAATCTTAGACATTCATTGTTTTCTGGACGTCGGAGTCAACAACATATTTGAATTAGTCAGTCTTAGTCTTATATCATGTAATGATATATTTGTTTGATCACTTTCCTAAATCTGGCATGCAGCCACCATTTAGTGAATTGCAGAACAATAGCATCTAAAGGACTTCATAAAAAAAAAGGATAAGTATAGACAGAATATATCACAATTATAAATCTCATATGCATATAACAGTAAGAAATAGAAAGTTGTGTCTGGAGTGACCAAATGTGTTTTTCCTCKGCCAATATTTGAAACAAGTTCTAAAGTACCATATATGCTTTAATCCATCTTTGAATAGAAAGCATGTTTTTACCATAGTAATCTGACCATCATGTGATTTACCTTGTAAACCATAGCATGATAGCAAATCATAATGAAATAAATCATAAAATTATACTTATTCCCTTACTTAGAAGTTGTCTGATATCTAAGGGTTAAAAACAACACAGGAAGTTTGCAGAGTGAGTCCAGATCACTTGTACAGTTAATTTGTTTTTGCTGAGTTCATTTCTCAGTATAGCTTTTTGATCTGTGCCATACATTGAAGTTTTTGTACAGCTAAAAGCATATGCTTTGCTTTGTTTTCTTTATTCCAGTGCAGGCAACACACATCTTTGTACAGTTAGAATTTGGAGAAGGGCAAGGGGAAAAGGGGCAGATAGACTTTGGGTCTGTTCCATAAAATGCTGTCAATGTCTAAAATAAGAAAATAAACTTCAAAATCCAGATCAATGCTGCCTACATTTATCCTTATGCTCTCTGGGTGCATATAGTTCCTATTAGATATTTCCCAAGTGCCCAAACATCTGCCAGTCGATATGCTCTCAAGTGCCCAGGTTGTGAAACTGAGAAGCAAAGCACCTTGTTCCTGCCAAAGCTCCACCAAGATGCCCAGTGAGACCCCAGGGGACACCCCACTCCCCTGGAGGGGTGAGCCAACAGATTTTAGCATTTGCCTCCCAGACAGGCAACACATGAGCCTGAAATAAAGGGGGAAAAGTTTGCTCTCCAGCTGTACTTGTTAGCTTAGTAATTAGGTTCTTACAAGATAAACCAGAATTAAACTTTTCCTACACATCCTGCCTTCCTTGAGCAACCCCCAGCACCTTGGCTAGAACATGCTATCCCTGTTCTTCCAACTCASTCATAACCAAATATTCCACGGCAGTCAGGGCATCTTTAGCACCTGATGTTAACAAAACTTCATCCTGAATGTTTTCACTGTGCTGCTGGGTAGTGCTGTCAGAGGTAATAGATACATCTTCTTGAGATCAACCAAAAGCGCTTGAATCTTTTCTTAAATACAAAAGAGAGGAGGATCTGTCTAGCCCTATCTTGTTTATAGAATCTTGGGCCTCAACTTGAGCTAGTTTCATTGCAGTTTCTACAAGTTTTCTTTTCTTTTTTCTTTTTTTTAAACTTCATTGTCATTTGATCTAAATGAATCATTATGACTTTTTATTTTATTATTCCATTGTGCTTGACAACATAAAAAGTCTATATTCCAATTAGATTAAAGCTTTTTTCTTAGCAACCAGGGATGAGATAACCATTTTAATTCTTAAAAATCTAGTGTTTTGCAATGAGAAACATAGATCAGAATGAAAATTTAATTTAAATTCCACAAGGCAGAGAATAACAAAATAGGCAAGGAATTACAACTAAAGTACTGACATGACTTGCAGAAGACAAATTTGTTGTGTTTGATTTTACATTTCACAAAACTTGCCAAGTAATCTACTTGGTAGCATTCTTTTTGTGCTGTCTTCATGTTGTGCTGTAGCTTAATCAATTTTAGCCAAAAYATTAAGCCTCATCAAGTAAAACTGTGGGATATCAACTATAAACTATTTATCCTGTRTTTTAACGGCTGAGAGGCTCTATAAGATGAGATATTTCTCATTTTTTTCCCCCCAACAGGTCGAGTGATCTAAAGTAATTGGAAACCTATAAACTATCTGCCCAAATTATCAGCATTAATCTAATTAATAATGATAGGGAATGATAGGACATTCAAAATAATTYACCAATGTAGATGGGGGCAAATAGCATTCAGCAAGGCCTGTTTTCAAAGGCCATAACTAAACAGTAAAACCTTAATCAAACTACCCAGTACTGCTTCAAACAGCAGCAGCCGCTGACATTTGAAGTTATTAGATTAAGAGAAACACAATGG
This sequence comes from Eudromia elegans, assembly GCA_003342815.1. Taxonomy (NCBI): domain Eukaryota; kingdom Metazoa; phylum Chordata; class Aves; order Tinamiformes; family Tinamidae; genus Eudromia; species Eudromia elegans. The sequence goes on along the minus strand of PTEX01000227.1, from coordinate 757,055 downwards.
CAAAAAGGAAGAAATGGTCATCTTTTATACGTATTGTCTTACTACCTTGTAATATCACTTCTTAGCAATTTTATCATGCTAAATATCACCTGATTTGAAAGGAAAAAAATAAAAAAAAAAAAGAAAAAAAGAAAGAAATACAAGTTATGCTGGAAAGACATAACATACAGTGCTAAAAGGTAAAATGAAGTTTTCAAGAATGGGTGACCATTATAAAGCATTTTATTTATTTATATATTTACTGACTGTGGCAAAAGAAGACATCCTGGGTTGCCACCCAGTTAGAAGGTTATCCACAAGAATATGTGTCTATATCAGCCTGAGCATGGTGATTGGGATACAACTCTTCAGAATGCCAGTAGTACATCAGGGCTCAGCTCCACATGCAAACAGCTTTGCTGCCACTTTTAGACTGAGGCATTTCCAGACACAGGTGAGCACTGTGTTGTATCTGTATCATGAAYAGTTTCTCTGCGGATCCTTGTTCAGGTGGAATTTAATACTGTTTGTGTGCAGAGAACAAGGAGAGGGGATATTACARGAGATGGGTGAACATATTTCGAATCGTTCCTCTCTTGTTTTCTCTCACCAGGAAGCGATGCATGAATGAATATTTAGTAGAAGAGGAAAGCAAACTGATAGAAACACACTTCTTAACACAGATCCACAATATTTCTCTCTGTAGTAGTCTTTGTCCTGTGCAGTGGGTTGAGATTATTCTTTCCTTTGATACAGACACAAAACAGATAGACTAGACACTATTTTACTTTGAAAAAAATATATTAATTCAATATATAAATTACATACTTCATTATTTCTGTTATATTTTCAAAAAACATTTTTTCACATTAATGACTGGCAAGCTTTTCACTCTTATCAAATGAATATGTTACCAGCATGTATTATTATACGGCAGTGTCCAAACTGACAAGCTTTGGAATATGTTTGGCATACTAAAAATACACAATAGGGTGAAGTGTCTTACAACCTATTGTAATTCCATTAAATCAAGCTGACTCTCAGGCTGTTGATATCCTTTTCCAAATAATGAAAAGAGGTGACATTGGCTGCTAAAAATATTGGTGCATATGCAAATAACTAGCTGAGAGGCAGCCTGTGGTAGGCTTAATGCCATTGGTCACAGCCTGTGCAAAGAAGCACCTCAGCCAATTATTTTATTTAAATCACATGAGCTTCTAAAAAATAGTTTGTAACTATGCAAAGCATTTTGAGAAGATTGATTATAGTTCCTATAGACTACAATTGTGAACTATTGCAGGAGCTGGGGAATGTGATCCTAAGTAATGCAGAACAATTTGGGCMAAAATTATTTCCTAACTATTCAATACTAGCAGTTTTCTAAAAATTAGGTGAAAGTGTATCACTATTAAAAAAGAAAGGAAGTTAAATAAATCCTAACAGATTTCAAATTGTGGAAAGGCAAGAAAAGGGTGAGTCACAAATCCCAAACCTACATCTCATCTTGCTAGACTTGGATAAGTGTTGTTCATATTATCAACAAGGACAAGTGTTGTTCATATTATATAAGTAATTATATTAATAGTGGTTTTAACTGCAGTGCAAACTGCAAATGTGACTAATTATTTCCCACAGCTCTAAGAAACTAATTCTCCATATGAATAGTGACAATAAAACTTTGTCCTTATAACACCTTGCATTGGAGAATCTAGAAAAGATTTATAAAATTCAGTAATTAAGCCTCACAACCCTCAAGAGAACAAGAAAAGCAATAATTTACTCATTTTTATGGATGCTGCACACTTGACTTCTGTGACTTGCCAAAGGTCACATTAAGTCAGAGACAGAGCTAGAAAGAGATCAAAAGGGAAGATATTTCTTTCCTAAAGGACAGTGATACAGGACTACCCAGAAAGCAATGCTCCTGGGAAGATTTTAAATAACTGCATGCATCTATGCATTTAAATGTCATTGGGAAGTCTCTTGTGATAGTTTTCATCCTCCTTTTACTCTGCTTTGTATATTAAAAGTGGAAATACTACATTTTCTGTACTAATTCTCATGTGAAATTGGCCTTTTATAGGACAATTGAAGTAAATGCTAAATGCTTTAAACAATTGTTCCATATATATTTGTAATGTTGTGAGAGAACATGCAGTACATGAAGTACTGCAAGTACTGTAAGTAAAGAAATAGGGGAAGTGTCTATTAAGGGGAATTTGTGAACTCAAATTGCTCAACATAGTAAGACAGACTCTTTAAAATGATAGACATATATAGTACCATAGTAAATGCTTCACATCCCTTTCCTACACTTAGGGAAATTTATATTACAATATAACTGCTGGGACAATTTGGGACATTTGTACATGCATCACTGAAGGATGCTAGTTAACTTCTAAAATTACTATATAACTGAATGCCTGAAAGTGTATTAAGTCCAAACTGACCAGTTCTCTTGTAGAAGTCAATCTGCTTGTCTAAATGAAGCTGCAGTGTCAGCCCTTAATCTGACCGGACTCTGACCAAATAATGGCTAAGAATATATATATATATATAAAGAAATTTCACTGGTGTTCATTGAGACAGAGAAACATTATCAAAACAAACAAATGGAATAACTTTACTTGCTGTAGTGGGATTGTTTTCAGCAGAAATTTAAGGAAAAAAAATGAGTACAGGAGGTAGAAGAGTATGCCTTGACTAGAAAAAAGGTCACGTGAACAAAGCTGTCTGATATTCCCAGAGTAAGTCTGAMCCGTTTGCCAAAATTCACAGGATAATGAGGGAGCTAAGGCAAAAATATATATGTATAGATGTACTGTTTTGTTTGGATGTACTTATTTTGTAGAGAAAGGCTTCAATATTTTTTCTGTTACACAAAGTTGAATGTATGTTTTACATGAACTTAAAACTTGGGTGCCCACAGTGCTGCAACCATGGGAAGGAACCTAGTAGGGGCTTATGGCTGTGAACTAGGACCRAGGACAGAGAAAATCTGGATTTTCTGTAATGTAAACATTTACTATATCCTAGTCAGACAAAAACGTGTCCCAAGAGAATTTACAGCAGGTAGATGTTCAGAAAAGGAAAAAAGTTTTATACTGAGCACTTTTCAAAGACTCTTGTTAAATATGGGACATTTTTTTCAGCTTTTTCTCATATTGAAGAAACATTAAATCATGACTCAATCTCACKGAAGTCAAGGTTACTCATCTCCCAGGTTATAGAAACAGGATCCTAAATTAGATATTGACCTTTTAGGCTGATATTGAGAAGAGAGATTATTTAGTGGTAGGAGGAAAACGAAAGCAATTTCCTAGTCTCAATCCCTCATTCCTCTTTTTATATCAATATACTCTCATACGAAAAACAGCGAGCCAAAATTTTTCAAAGCTGTTGAAAAGTAATTAATCTTAGAGTAAAAGTAATAAAACTGAAAGTAATATCAGCATTTACTTTGCTCTAAGTAGGCTTATCATTTTCAAATCTGAAATGCTAACTCCAAGAAGAAAAAGAAAGTAGTAGTCACCCTCTATTGACATTGCCCAATTCTAAGTTTCAGCACAATTGCCTTGATAGTTGGGCTTAAAATAGTTATAAATTACAAATTGCTGGGGTTGTTCTGAAATTATGATGAATTTTTTAATAGATTAAAATCTTTGATAAGATATCAAAATATGAGGGCTAAACTATTATGTTACATAAACTAAGCTTCCTGATTACTAAGTATCAAATATGTTTTGTAACATTTTATGTTACCTGCTGTTTTAAGGCCTTGATTTGCTTTCCAAATCACAGGTGTGTATTATCTTGTACCATCAGCTCCTTCTTTGCATGTGTTAGTAATCACTAACATGCATGCCCTCCAGATGATCGAACAGACACACCTGCATGCTGAAAGGCTGAATTAAACCATTAGTCAAGGCTTGTGTCAGGCTGCTTTGGACCCCAATGCAGACTTTGATTGTAAGCACCTTGTTYGTCAGTTGCTTTTTCACTTCAACTGCCTGAGTTATTCTGCCTCTTTCAGCAGAATATTCTCCCCAAAGAGAACCAGAGCTGTGCAGTTTGCTAGATTGCTATCAAGAGGGACAGTACTCAAAATAACATTTAAGAAATGAGTATATACTCAATAACAGAGGTTTCCTGAGGAAATTGATTTGTCTTGGAGTTWTAAGTTCATTTGAAAAACTCTGATTCTCTCTTATATGTAGTCATAGCCTATTGCAGTATTTGGTACCCAGGGATAATGAATTCTGGTGAATCTTCTAGTTCACACACCTGGATTTCTAAAGGATGCTTCCCAAAGGAGATACTGCATAGATACTGCTGTCCGAAGGATGGCTCTTTCTCTCCTTTGCCTGTAAAGAATGATGAGAGAAGACATGGTAAATCTAGGTTTAAGTCTGTGCTAGGATTATGAATAACTCTGAGAAACCCATCAAGATATTTTTAGTCCTATGCTGATCCATCCTTATTAGTCATCCTTATTAGCTCTCTATGCTCTACTAATGCCACACTTTGTAGAAAAGTTTTATTTTAAATGTTCCTTCATTTCCAATCCAAAAAAAAAAAAAGCCATTTATGAATCAGCTAGTGACCCTATTTAAACTTTGAAGGTTTTTCCTTTGTTATTCCTACTTGTTGTTCCCTGCTTTAAAGGCTATAATCTATTATACAACAGTTTATTCATTTTTTCTCAGCATGTGTTGATTCAAAAATGTGTAGCTATTACTCAAGCAGATAGAGCAGGACTAATATATACAGCAATATTTGTGCATAAAACACAGATAACACAGAAACTCAACATTACAGATAGATCTTGAGTAACTAGAAATTCACATTCTTTCAAAAGAAAGATTGCAACTTAACTGAAGGGAGTGCTGAAGAAAATAAATTCAAAAATAATAAATCATAGTTGTTGGTTCATCAAGAATAATATTTTTAAGGTATAAATAAGAACTGTGGGATTTAAAGTTTATTTCTTATGCATAAAACATAATGAACTGAATTGAATTTTTTTATTATATTTATAAGGGATTAAATAAGGGATTAAATAAATAAGGGATTAAATAAATAAACAGAACTAAAGGTTTTGCTAATATTTCTTTAGCTCCCATGAAGAGGTTGATCAGATAGTATAATTACTGGGGTATATTTTCTTCCATACAATGAACAAATGCATGTAAGAGTGTGATTTGAAGAGAAATATGTCTAGTACTAAACAGTTAGTCCATATTTCTTTGTGGAAGAAGGCAAATTTTTAAACTAGAAAAGCTTCATCCCGCTAACAGAAGGGCAGATAAACTGTGTTTTTGTTATAAAAGATACCATACGGGCTTTAGGAGTAGATTGGTCATTTATCATATGACCAAGTACAATAAAATAGGTAACTGTGGGACTCCTAGCATCAGATGGTTCTTTTATTAGTCATGCTATGTTACAAGGATAGCAATGCAAAGAATGCACCTTTTGCTGGTAGACTCTGCTCTGTCACTGAGATGTTCCAGGATTTTCAGACAAGGTTGTATATTCCAATTCTTCAACATAAGTTTTGCAAAAAAAGGATGCAAGTAAATATTTTCAGCATATTTTGACCAAATAGCTGCCAAAATCTTTATGCAATTGCAATTTTTTATATGGCTTCACACAAACATAAAGTAATGTGCAGGAAATTATTTTTAATATCTTCACCGTATCAAATCCAGAATCTGCCTTTGGTATAACTGAGGTACAGCTTCTGGTAGCTGTTTTAATTTTGGTAGATACCCAGAACTATTACTATTTTTTCATTAGATTTATATTTGTACTTTTAAATGTAGCATGAGTTTTAAGCCATAAATATACCATTCATGTAATGCTCACCACACATTTCTCAGTAGACAGTGATGGTCTTTATTGGGAAGCTCTAATTTTTTCAATTTTCTTTGATGCCAGTAAAATTTATAATCCGGACCTTACAGCTGATTTGGCATTTTAATAGTCCAAAATTAGATCAAAGTAAGCTTATTTGCTTGTTGTGCTAAGACTTCATATGTAAGATTTACATGAATTACCCAAGTGCATATTGCAGCTACTTAAATTGCTCTCCAGGGGTCCAAGCATAACATTTCAAGTGTGGGAGGGGATGGGAAAGCATTTTATACATCAAACTTTCTCAGAAATCCACTTACTCATCTTTTTTTTTCTACTGCTTTATCTCTAGAGGTGTGAAGCGAATGACACAAATACAATCTCATTTGCTCATGTAGGTCCTCACCAAGCCCTCACAGATATAGTTCATTTTTATGGAGTGCTATGCCAAATGGTAGGCAAGAGAAAGAACTTCCGTTATAAATAGAAAGTAAATTAATTGTTCCAACTGTCAGATACAGATGCTCTCTTGTATTGGTGGTATATCCTCTGGGTATTTGCCTTCTTGCACTACCTTGAGGAACGCTGTAAGGATTGGTATTATATTATTATTTCTGCTTAAATTCTAGATACTTGTGCAACATGCTGGTTATACAACCTAGACATAGTGTTTTTTCTAAACCTGTGGCCTTTCTGAATGCCAAGTGTGAGAGAAAATGGAAGAAAAAAAATTCTAATAATGATTTTACCTTATAACTTATATAAAAACAAAAATTTTTAAAAAAATCACTTTGTTGCAATTTATAATAGTACGTCTGCTGAGCTACAGGAGCCTGGAAAATCTGTCTTGTTAATGGTGTCCTAAACCAAAATTATTATGCATTCATTAAGTTGAAATAAATAGAAGAGCTAATGTGTTAATAGAGCAACCAAAATATTTACTGTGAATAACATTGTATGAATAGCACTTTTCTCACTGAGAACTCCATTTCATTGTAAAGATTTTAAGTGAATAGTGAGAGCTGAATGAATTAGAGCCCAAAGCAGGTTACTGAAACAATGTTTAATTTGCTAATCATGAGAGCTAATCCTGATTATATCTATCAGTTTTCATATATGCAATTACAATATATATTCTTCATATTCTTTGGGTGATGCTATTTGTAACAATTTAGAAAGATGTCAGGACGGTGCTACAACAGTTAAACCTAAAAAGAAGATGGCTAAGGATGTCCATATTCTCATAAAGAGATTGTAGATGATAACTGTTATAAGCAAATAGCTAACAGTATAATCAAAAACTCACAAATCAGGTGGCATTAGGATTAATAAAAGTTTTTTGCATAGTCTTTTGCATATACTATTGAATAAACATTTAGCATTTACTTTCTCAGTAGTCTAAACTAGAGCTAATTGAGCTGACCTTTAGCTGCTTTGAAGAAAGCGTCCACTAATTACAGATACCCAGATCATTAACGTTTACACATCTATCTTATTTGCTTCACCAGCCCTCTACAGGAATAAGTCTCTGCTCACAGATATCTTTTGTTGTTATTAGTGGTGGTGGNTTTTTTTTTTTTTTTTTTTTTTTTTTTTTTTTTTTTAAGTTTTTATCTCTCTTTAAATATTATTAAATCTTCCTTGAGGATAGGATAGGATAGGATAGGATAGGATAGGATAGGATAGGATAGGATAGGATAGGATAGGATAGGATAGGATAGGATAGGATGAAGCAGTTTCAAGAGGTTCATGTTCATTCAGGTGGGCAGAAACATTGCACAAATACATATTATCATCTAGGATGCCTTCATCATTTCGGAAAGCAAACTATAATTCATGGAAGCTCTTAAGAGTTAATGGCACTGCTTTAAGGTCCTCACCAACATCCCACAGTCTCACTTTATCTCTGAGAATCTCTCATCATACTTAAAATCTTGTTGAGGACTAAAGGAAGAGTTCAGTCTAAATGGTTATGTGTCCACTTTCTACCATTTACCTTGGGTATGCTGCCTGTGCTTCCTCCCCACTTTGGTGGTTTCTGTTAAATTGTGTCTATATTCCTCTACATTACACTCTTAGGCTACAGCAGTATGCCCAGGTCATAAATATTTCATTCTACACTGAATAACTACTTGTTGCTGTTAGGAATATAAAAAATATGTGATTATATTATATGCTTATTTAAAAGATAAGCAAAAGTAAAACAAATTAAAAACATTAATTAAAACTGTACTATTTTGCTAGAAAAAAATCTCTTACAGATCAGCCAACTAAAGCAAAACTTCATCCAGGTCAAGATAATCTTGGACAGAGAAGAAGTCTTGTGGCCTTGCACAGCAGGTCCAAGGGCGATGACCTGTTGTTAGCAATAGTTATACCACATTTACTGGGCTTCAGGATTACCCGAGAACATTTCTTCATACTTCATGCTTATTTAAATTTATATTTCAGGTTCTTAACATTGTTCCTTTTCATATTTTTTTTTCTTTTTTACCTTCCTTTTTGAATTAAATAAGCATGGACTTCTGCACCAAAAATATCATAAATCTTACTAAACACAGGCTGTGACTGTGTTTAATGATTTGTGTAAATRATAAAATATGGCTTCATATCGGCCTCTGATGCTCCAGCGGTTTCTGATGGTATAGACTATACTGTTTGTATGATTGGTCACCTGTGTTCGGGGTCATAAAATAAATGAATGCTCATAAGATATGTGCATGAGTATACCTTATCTCTCAATTTGTGTGCATGTCAGAATGATCCAATAAATGTGAGGAATGGAAAATCTACCTTACAACATGGTCTAATACACGTGTCCAWGTCTCTTTAATCAGTGTAATACAAAGGAAAATAATTGTTTTCTAAGTGGCAGCACTAAACTATTAAATATTTMGTGAATGATTTTAAATGTAACTTATACAACAGCTTTTAAACTTTCCTAGTTTAAAATTCAATTAGCTAATAAAATATCAAAATAGTAGTGCTTTATGAGTATGACATTCCTGAATGTCTTCTGAGTATTTTCAAATAACTCAATTACAGCTGTGTGTCTTAGCCTGTGTAGGTGTTTTACCTCGCATCTCCAAACAGTCAAACACTGCACATGCGTGGYCAGTTTGGTGTAAATGGAAACTGAGATGTGATAACTAGCTTAGTTTGAGGATGTGCACATCTGGAGCACAGAGCTCCAAAGGCAAAGAATGGCCAGTCAAACAAGTGTGAGGGTTTTTTCCATGTAATTTGAGATTCCCATGCTATAAGCATGTACAGTTGAGTTGATCAGATCAGGTTCCTTTTACAACTACAATGGAAGCATTTTCAGAGCATGAATCATCATGATTTTAGGCTTCTCCTTCAAGCTACAAATTATGCTCTAAAAATGCATCTTTTTATCCACTTACAGTGAATAAACCAAGTAGAATTACTATGTATRTAACAGATATCTAAAGATAAATTAAAGAAAGCACACATCTAATAGCTGACAAGAAAAGTGACAGACTTAACTGCTACATCAGTATCATACAGAGCTTCCTAAAAGYGGTGCGGAATATGTCTCCAAAGAGATACTCTTGTCATATTCCTGATGTTTTTTTTCCTGATTGATTTTCAGGCAGACCTACCAACCTCTTTCCCCAAATATCTGAATTTATCTCAGAAAATGAGACAAATGGAAAACAGAAAAGTAGTTTGGTTGACACCTTTTTGACACCATTTTATTTAACTGTTTCTGAATTTTGTAAATGAAGTGTGCTCTTCACCTTGACTTTTACCTGTGTGTTTTACCACACGCATTTATAAAAGATTTTGGCATCAAATAGTTTTCCAGTATCCTAATAAAATCCATACTCTACTCAAATCGTGAGTGAACCTATGGTTATATTACAGCTAATAGTAGTGTACATTGCACATGCTTATAAACACATCAATCGGCGGTACCTTAAGTACTTATAAACCTTATTTTTAATTAGGCCAGATCACTATCACCTTGCATTGACTATGAACATGGATAGATTCTAGGAAGAATCTCATTTATGCTGTGAATATGAAAACAATTATTTTTTGGCACAGTGTTTCTCTCTTCCACCTTTTTCTTTTTACTTCTTCTTAAAAAAAAAGAAACCATTTTTTTAAATTTTTATTTTATTTTTTACAGGATGCAAAAGGTATTGCATAGTAGAAAGAAGTAAATAAGAAAAAAGGAACTTCTATCAGAAAATCATTTCTCCTTGTCAAGCAGTCCATTTCATAGCATATAATTATCTCCTAAATTATCTGGAAGTAGGATATCTCTTAAAGCACAATAATTCTTTATATGAAAGCAATGTAGCCTATTTAAAAATCACATGCAGTAGAATGAATATTATAAGATGTATCAATTTCTTTCCTTTTTGTGAGGAAGTATAAATATAAATATATCCATAGAAATCCTTAATTTTTTTCCCTTACTGAAAGCTTGAAGCTTTCCTCTCTTGTCATCCTCTATGACATCTCAATGTTCATCATTTGTGGAGTCCAGAAAATATCTTCTTCTTTAGGACAAACAAGACATCCCTCTTTTCTTCTTTCCTCCCAGCAGGATCTCACAATGCCTTCACGAGGCAGACCTGAGGTATGATAAATGTGAAGGCACTCAATGTTTCCTTGCTGTGCATGTCCCTGAGAACAATGTTGGCTCAGCATGTGCAAAATCTCTCYGTTCTTTCTGTGTCTGCTAGTCCGACGGGTCATTAATCCTCAAGTTTAGATGAGCAATAGCCAACAGAATGGAATTACTTGATCACAGCATTTGCAGTATCTCTCACAACAAGTGCACACCTCTCCCAAAAGCAGGAGTCAGCACAAAGTTGGTYGTGTCACATTTAGGAGGTAGACCATTTGGCTGGGTGTCACAGCTGGCTGATGCAACGGTGGTGAAACTGCAGCACACCTGCCACATTCAACCAGCAGGTGCAGGAAGAAATATTCTGTTCCTTTCAATATATGCTGACCTGCTAATAATTCAATATATGCATTTTTATTAAAAATTGCATTCTTCTGCCAGAGTACAGTATAAGTGTTTTGATTACACTGAAATTATGACCTATATAAGTAACCTGTCAGAAATCAAACTCTGGGGAAGTGATCTGTATATTTTTGTTTCACTCCTAAATTTAATCTAGCTTTTATATTAAGCTTGAATTAGCCAAAGTATTTTATGTACATTAACTTTAATTTCMCTGCCTTTTACCCTTTGTAGATTTGTTTCACAGACTTAACATAGGCACATGAGTTAAATCTTGTTGTTTTGTCTATTTTAGTTTTAAGTATAACATCCTTATTGACCTATCACTCTTTCTTTTTCTCATCRAGACACATAATCAAGTCAAAATAGGGTTTTATATTAATCTCTAACTTTTCACTGGCATGTAAGACCACACTTCCAGTCAGCCCTTTTATTTTGTTCTGTAAGAACCACCTGAAGCAAGAATTATAAATTCATTGAATCTTCAGGAGCCAGGCATATTTYAGATGAAACACCTGCAGTGTCATGATTTTCTGTATCTTATTACTTTTAGGTCAAATTCTTTCCCCTCTTTTGACCTAAATAAAAAGTTTTGAAATTCCCATGTTGTCAATCAAGACAATAAATTTCAACCGGTGGGACACTTGCAAAGCAGCATCAGTTTTGGAAGTTGTCTGTGTGTATATGTGTGTGTATGTGTGCACACACTGTTGTACAAGTGATAGGGACAATAAACAGGAAAAAWTTATTACTATGGTTTAATACTGTAGTCTGACATGTTTAACTYGTGGGTTAATTGGTATTGAATTAAGGGATTTGTGGCAATTCTCATGGCTGTAAAATTGATGCTGATTTCTTTATTTATCTGTTTCATTATTTTTCCTCAGAAATKATGTATAGTGAAAACAGAGAGGAGGAGTTGCCCTATATGAAAGAGGATTATTTAGGTTCTAAGATCTATAAAGTGCACAAGGAAACACATGTATTGAAAGACTCTGTTAATGATAAAGTTGACATAAGCAAATCTTCAGGCATGTTGGGGATCTTATTACACATAACTAATGTGAAGATTTTTTTTTCTTTTTTCTTTTCTTCCTTTTCTTGGTGAAAGTTAGAAAAACMTCCTTCATGCAGATTTAGTTGTGGAAAATATAATCAGACGAAAAGTGCTTCTAGACTTAGTAATTAWASACATGAACCAGTAGACTGCAGCTTRGGTAGCATCATCATGAAGAAAAAAATCATAATTCTTAAGAAGAGGGAAGATCAACAAAATAATAGCCATGAGCTTTAGTGTAGCATCCTTCAATAAATCCAGAGTTCAGCTCTTACTAGAAGAAAGTCTAAAGGATAAAAGTAATAAARTAAATCAGCAWTTTTTCTTAAGAGATAATACTAAGGTAATAAGCAGAWTTTTTTCTTATGCATAGAAAAAACACAATGTGCAGTAAAAAACAATTTGCTAGTCTATAAACYTTGTTGATCTGAAGCCCAAGAAGAAAGTTTACAGAATGTGGAAATCAGCATAGTTCAACAGAATAAGTGTAAAAGTAGGCAGAATCAGGAAGAACATGAAATGTAAAACATGAAACAAATGACAAGGAAGGTCAAGTGTAATAAGAAATATTTCTTTWTATATATATAAGGATTAAGAGAAGCAACAAAGAGCATGGTAGTTTGTAATTGAGTAGGCAGGAAAAGCAACAAATAAGTGCTTTGAAAAGTCTTAACTATGCTTTTTTTTTTTTTCTATTCAACTGAAAGGGACTGATCTGAGGAAATGGCAAGCATTTAACACTATTGACAAGASGATTAGAAGAACAAGGGGATAAAGGAAACAAATACAGAAAGAACAGGGTAGAAAGTACGTGAAAGGTAATAAGAAAAYTACAGTGCACCGAGTGAAATCATATCAAATCAATTAAAGATGGTTCACAATCTGAAAATGTTTGGGAGAGTAATAGCAGGAAGCAGTATGTATGTTTGCCTCATTTTTATTCTTCCCTAGGCATCCATTAATAGACACGGTTGAGTTTACTGGGTTAAACAGACCTTTGTCCTGTCCTCATACGGCCAGTCTTCTAGTAAAGCAAGTGCCCGTAGGCATAGTAGTCCTTCAGGAAAAAGTTACTGAGGATTGAAAGCCCAAAACAGGGTTAATTGCTGTCATATGTGAGGAAGCTGACAGGCCTACATTGCAATGTGTAATGCTGGTTGTTAGGAAGGCAGTAATCCCTTTATTCTGCTGTCAGGGCTCAGCCTGGGGGGCTGTCATGTGCTCAGTGGAAAAGGGATCAGGAAGAACCCATAGCAATGCCAGAAATAAAAATAAAAATTATAATAAAATAAAATAAATAAAATAAAATAAAATAAAATAAAATAAAATAAAATAAAATAAAATAAAATAAAATAAAATAAAAATATAGCAAGATAAAACTGGGGATGAAAGAGCAGTTTGGTTTGAATGCTTTTTCACTGCAAGTAAATAAAAGTTAATTGCAAAGCAATTGCACAGAAGATGCACATTGAGAACAACAGAAGCAATGGGAGGATTAAATTGAAAGAGAAGAGTTTTAGAGTAGATACGAAGGAAAATGTGACGAAAACATATGATCTAACGTGATATAGATATTTTAACACAGGAAATATTGATAATGAGATTGTGAAATAACCATTATTGGTGCCAAACAGTGTTTGGAAAGGCGAAGATACAGCTTTGGGKTAAGGAAGTAGCCTACATAACTCCTTGAGGTCCCTTCTAGTCCTCTTCTGCAGATTCTCTACCTGTCTTCTATTAGTGTAACTGCCCACGCCAGTGACAATGTCAAGGGGTTTRTACAATGTTATGTACCAGTTTAGTTTAAAGGAAAGCAYAGATAGGATGACAAGCTCTTCATATAAAAAATATATATAATAATACCACTTAATTTCATGGAATWCTTTGAAAAGAAAAAATACAAACAAGAAGCAGCTTAAATGAGACGAAGTTATGATACAGTCTCTTACCATATAGGATTTTTTGCTAGGTGCTGGTACTCATGGAAATGCACAATCTAGCTCTAACCAGTTTAAAATTAATTCTTTGCTTAGTTATCTGATCAATGTCTGAAGAGAGGTAACCATTTGTTAGTTTCAGTGTAACTATAATAAAAGCTGCAAGACACTGAGCTGTTCTGTAAAACCCTTAAAAATGAGTGCATTCAAAACGTAGTGTCCTTAAATATTTTTGATGGACGTTTTTTGACGGAAAGCTATAGAATTCTATATTTCTTGTATCACCTTTTTTGAGGGGGAAAACAAAACAAAACAAACAAATAAACAAACAAACTGCTACCACAGAGTGAAATACCAAGAAGAGAGGAATTATGTGATTTCTTGAACACTGAAGGCAGTACGTTCTCAAATTCAAATTTCMAATCAATATTACAGAGACAGACCAAATGGATGAGGTTTTTTGAGAGATAAAGCAATTATTTTCTTCTTTATTAGAATTTTTTAAGCATAACTTAAAACTCAAGTGGCCAAGCAGACATAGAAACCTTTTCCATGCAATATGAAGTCAAAACAAGCCCATTCTAGCAATAAAATAAACTAAAATTAATAAAGCAAGTGTAAGTTATTCTTCAACTACATTATTMATAGAATTAATAACTTCACTTGTTTTTTGCTCAGAAACCACCTATTACATTTAACGCATGTTGCAATTTATCCTGGCCATGTAATTAAGCATTTGGCTCTATGAATTAAATTTTAATTACAGATAAGAGAAAGCGTAACCTAGGTGGAATTGCATTATGAATTCTGTGTACCCTGTTTATAGTTAGACACTATGTTCTATAAAGAATGCTTAGGATATAAAAATGAAAATATATTGATGCATTCAATAAACTAAGTACTATTTTTCAGTGAAGGAAACATGGAATATCATCTTTATTTTTAAATAATTGTCTTTTTTTTTTCCAATATACCTACTCCAAAATTTGAAATAAGTCTGTATGTTTGCATATATATTTTTGTGAGCATACACATTCGTATCTTGAATATTAGAAAGGACTTCTTCCTGATGTAAAACACTTACCCAGGAAACAGAAAACAATACTTGTACTCACATATCACTCAATAAATGAACTGATGGGAGAAAAKAATTTGATTTGACAAGTTTGATTTGAATTTGACAACAGACCAAGCCAGACATTTTTCTTTCACATTGTTTTTTAGCAAAGATTTAGATTTCTTGATATATATGCAGAAACACAAATAAGCTCATGTGGACTCTTGGGAAAGCTGTTATATTTCAGAATATCTTTGAATTTTCTAGTGTGTGTTTACCTCATCTCTAATTGAAAAGATGAGAAATCTGTGGTCACTTCATCATGATTTGAGAGGAATTTCCTAGATGTCTTCAGCCAATTAGAAAAAATGAAGGGCATTTAAAAGTAAATTTACACTCTTACATGAATGCTTGTGTTTTATATAGACAAGACTTTTCTCCTCTGAAATTATGTGTAATGGCAAATTCTCTCTGCAAGCACTTTCTGTGTTAGGTGAGTTTAAAACTCATATGGGTTTAATAGTAAAATAGTAGTATCTGAATACCTCTCTAAGTCTCTGTCAGTTATTTTACAG
Source organism: Eudromia elegans (assembly GCA_003342815.1). Taxonomy (NCBI): domain Eukaryota; kingdom Metazoa; phylum Chordata; class Aves; order Tinamiformes; family Tinamidae; genus Eudromia; species Eudromia elegans. The sequence goes on along the minus strand of PTEX01000227.1, from coordinate 741,589 downwards.
ATAGGAAAATTGAGGCAGGGATTGACTAAGTTAATTATTTTCCCAAAGTTACCAAGTTAGGATAGCCTGATCTCCTGTGAAAAAAAGACATTGAATCCCAGCTGTGTAAGTTTCCACTRTCGTAGCAATATATCTGCTTATATACTGCAAACAGGTAATTCCAGTAATGTGGCAAGTTCAGGGGTGAGAAGGGGAAAGATATTCTCATTATGGATAAATAGTGGTCCTGTATTAAAACTAAAGGTTTTCCTGATACAGGTATCTCCTCCCTCATGTTAGCATCCCATGCAGTTTTGATCTTTGTGCAATCTCAGAACATACTAAACTAAAAAGAAAATTATTATTTAAAATCACTACTCTCCAGAATGAGAATGGCTATAAGAAGTAAATTTTGTACTACGAATATGATATAATGAAAATAACAGACATTTTAAATATTTTTTCGTATGTGTATATTATCTGGGTTTTTTTTTTTTTTTTCCTTCTCTGTTTGTGCTACAGAATATTCTTTTTGTTGGTGGAGGCAGTGGTTAGTTTTTCCTGCTTGCAAAATATCTGGATATTTTACTCTGATGATCTGTTCACTGGGCTCCCTGGCTTAAATAGTCTCTATTCTGACTCTCCTGTCACCATACAGTATGTGATTTATCTGTTTTTATATCCATAAAGATACAGCCTTAACTAAGTGGTCTCTTGCATAATCAGACTAGCTTGGAGTTCACTGAATGTAATCTTGTGCTGTGTATCTCAATTAATCTTGCAGACCGTAGCTAATCACATCCCCACTAGGCCAGCTCACATATCTCACCAAGGTGGATTATTAAAATCCATATTTCACGTTAACAGCCATGTGTGTGAGATTAGTTTCTAAGTAGTAATGCACCTGCCATAAATACCTCATATCTGGTATCTTCTGAAATACTGCTGCTGTCAAAGATGAAAAAGCATGATGTGCATTCAAAACTAGTTTACATTTCTATTTTATGGGCAAGTGATTTTTTTTCTTTGGTCTTTTTCTTTGTTCTGCTATACCTGGAAAATTGTAAAGCACAGAATTTAATGATAAATTCAGAAGAGATTTAGAGAGAAATATGAACACATTAACACTATTCATTTTCTCTCATTCAATAAAAAAGTTTAAGTGAGAAACCCTGCATTAATTTAAGTTCATACCATTAGTCACGCATTAAGKTCTAAATACCACTTTACACTAAAAGTTTTTAAATCTGGAGGAGCTACAGTAAACTCAGTTGGCCTGGAAATTGCCTTAGCACTGTCATTTTCTATGTGACAAAATTTTCCATSTGATCAGTAGACTCAGGCAAAATACTCAGTCACTGAATCTAGGAATTTCTATTCTCTCGAATCTATAAAGGCAACTGATATAACTGRTATGGCACTTCATGCCCCATGCTTTTAAAAAAGACAGAATTTCCATTTAATACTCAGTAGCCCCCAGCCCTCTTGCTATACTAGTGACTTGAACGTGGAGTAAAGACCAAGCAGACTTTTTCTCAGAACTTCACATAAGGAAAATATGGATTAAGAAGTCATCAGAGGAATTGAAGTGTAAATGKATAAACACAAGCAAATAGGCTTTGCACAGAGTGATTAAATATGATGATGCCTTAACAGAAGGATGACAGATTAGCRTGTTTACTATTTCACTATGACACTGCTCCTTAATCTCTCTCATCACCTGCATGGGAGTGCATAGATGTCTAGCTTTCTTCAGAAAATCAGCCTTTGTCTCTMCAGCTGAGAGACAACATCGACAAATGCAGTCCCAGCCCTTCCAAACCTTTTCAGTTCTTCTCTTGGGGACTCTCTGATAAACCCTATTAGGTGCTCATTGATTCTTGACAGCTGAAACTGCTGTTCTGCTGACTTACAGCCTGTTTGCTCAAACCTTTCTAATGAATAAAAACGCTTTTCAGAACATCTACATTTCATCAGCATCTTCATCAGCCTTTTAACAYTGGTGTGTGTCCCACTTCATGGGACTTCGGCCCTCAAAGGAGGTAGGAATGCAGTGAAGGGACAGATGTTGCAAGGACATGCAGTCAATTCATAACTTTGCACCAAAAAAAAAGCATATGTTGCATAAATAAATTCTTTAGATCATCATAATTATGTGCAATTTTTCTTTGAAATGTCTTCACTTATTCATATGTATTTTCMGATCGAGAGAGTATAGATGAAAGTCCTGCTTTTCACATATTTTAATTGTCATTCAGGCCTAACAGCTTAAAAACTATGTTAAAAATTTTGGCTTGAAGGAGGATTTAAAATTATATGGTCAAAAATTAGTTTATTGCCTGAAAGCAGATAAAGTTTAAAAATTTACAGACAGTTGATGATGATCTATATATTCAGCAACATAGTTTCAAAGATACCATTTAAATGTCCCAAAATAATGGACTTAAGCAAGTGTCATTTTCATGCTATTTTTTTCAATGCACACCATGGCATATAATAAGGAGAGAAGAACCTTGGACACACTAATCTCCCTCATTTGAAAAAAAGGCATCTGTTGTGCTACAGAATGCAAACATGACTGGTACAATTGTGTAGCATGTAACATGGAACTCTATATAGTAGAAGTGGCTTTAAAATTTCTTAAGCAATATTTTATTTTATCATTACAAATRCATCACAAGCTGAGGAAGTTGTTTGGATTTATTGTTGCTTATCATTTGAAAATCTTCATATGAAATGTGTCCCATTATCCTTCACAAATTACTGCTAATGTTTTAAAGAGTATCACAGAAAGAATCAAAATGCATCAAGACATGTCAGATACCACCCAGCTGAGTGACTGCTGAGCACCCACTAGGGACACATATAAAAGATAAGAAATAGGCTATAAGTCCTGAGGTCAAATCCTTTACCTAAGAAGTGCATAAATCCCCTAGAGAAATGCTGCTTTGAGAGTTTAATTTCTCTTAGGGAATAMAAATAAAAGAAACAAACAAACAAAGAGCAACAGAAGCAGCATAACCCTTTGCATTCAGAGGCATAAAGAACCTGGGGGCTGAGAGGCATAATACTGTGTTGTTTTGTCAATAATATGGCAATGCCTACGAGCCTTTTGTGATGGGTGTTTTACAAATTCTGAACAAATAACTCCTGCAAGGAATTTATCACCCAAMTGGAAGTCAGTACTCAGCAGAAAAAAAAAGAGGAAAGGAAGGACACAACACATCTCACATGCTGCACCAGAGAAGACCAGCAGCTTTGTGCAGTGGAGAATAACTCCTGATCTTCAGATCTGGTCATAAATAAGGAAAAGCACAACTTTGTAATTTTTATACAAAATATTATAAAATAGAGATTTTCTGTCTCCCCAGCCAGAAAGCCACCGGTTCCCTTTTACCTATACCCACACCCTTCAAATTATTATTTGATTGCTTGCRAATATTGGAAAACTGAAACAATCCACAATTGTTGTCAGGTCTCTAACCAATACTGAGTTTCAGATTGAACAGATCTGGAAAAGCAACTGAGCACYGCCCAGCTATTTAGATGTTGATTGKGTAAAGAGCTAGACAGGTACTGTGGYTTAAGACTTTCTTAAACTAAAGTTAAACTGTAAACTAAAGTTAAACAATGTTCTGGTATATGTAAAGATGATTTTCTTTCCCTCAAAGACCTTTTGACTATTTGGTTACTGAGAGTTGRCTGCTGGAAGTCCTTCATCTGGTTTGACTTCACTCTACATGCAGACAAGATAAATTGTGTCAATGTTAGCAAGGGAAAAGTGTTTTGAAGTTTTATATCTTAAGAGTATTTCTTTTCTTTTTTAGTCTTAAAAGACTAAGACATTGATTGCCTTATTTTGAATGAAAAAATGTGAAAAAAAAACGTTTTGTAATCTATTGTTTGAATTTGCTCCAGATTATACACAAGGAAGCTTAATCAAAGCAAGTTACTGAACTGTTATAATCCACATATTTATTATTTACATATACTATTTATTAGTATATATGTACTGTTTAGTGTTAAGCAAACAGATTCACATATACGAGGGGGTACTACTACCTAAAGAAAAGAGCATGAAAAAGATTGATWCATAGACTGTCTGCAGAGCTGCAAAAACTCTTCAGTTGCAGTATCTTCCTTGTGCCTTTTAAAACACTTTCAGATAAGAATTTCACCTTGGACTTTGAAAATAAAGTATGACMAAAATATTTACCAGGTTTAGCTGTTAAAGGGGAAAAGAGGAATTTGGGTGCCAAAGGACATTGGAGATCAAGCAGTTAGAAAGAATTAGGGATATGGACTCCCAAAATGTTTATATTGTTCTCAGAAACCACCAATTATTTCTGTACAGAAATATACTTGGCAGACTGTGCAGCCTCTGGGAGCTGGCAGAGAGCATACAGGAGTGCCAGACTTGGCTCTTTAACTTCTATGAAGAATTAAGAACATTATGGAAATGTGAAAAAATAATTTCATCATTTATGGATTAATTGAGAAACTGGGCTACTTTACAACGTTTTTATTCTTAARCAGGTAATGGAAAGAATTACTTTCAAAAGCTTTGAAAACAGTATTGTATATTCCCTTGCCAAGGCAATGCCATCATCATGGAGCTCTCTTGTATTCTGTCCTTGGTCTGAGGAGTTCTTAACTAAAGAATTAATTAGAGAAGATTCAGACAGCAAAATTGAGGGCACCAGGCAGGAGAACAATATGGCTCTTGTGTTTAGAGTCTTTTGCCAAACAGAAGAATGAATTTTGTGATTTTAGTCTGAGTCAAAAAGCAATTAATCAAATTCCCAGGTAATTTTGGCTTCCCTGAAACTCCATATTTCACYCTCAAAACACACTGCTTGCCTAGAAATATTAACTAAAAAGGTCACCAACTCTGCATTTCTCCATATCAACTCATTAACAGCAAATGCAGTATTTTACCTAGCCATGTTATCTGTTGTCCTCTACCTGTCAGCCCACTAGCTGCCATCACTACTTCAAAAGCAGAGCCTACAAAACCTGCATCATTGCTGCCATTGATCAGCTGTGCCAGTCGTTCCCCTGCCCTGGGAGGGAAGTATCTCCTGCTATGCTATTTTCACAAAAGCTGAGGTGCCCAAGAGCTGTATTCCTGTTTCTCTACCTACCTCTCTCTTCCTCTGCTTTCTTTTCTTGCAACATCGGCAAAATCCACAAGGCCAGCATTAGTTCAAGTACCGTCTATTAAGTAYTGCTTTAAATGTATTTAAAGTTATTGTTCTATCATCTCAAAATCARTCTGGGGCTTGATCTTTCAAATGAGAGGATTTGACATTGACTGCAGTGAGAGCACAATTTGGAYATGTCTACAGAAATAACAGACATAGTCTGCTATTTTTGAAGTTATTTTATAATTTTTATTTGAAAGAAAAAATAATATAACATTACAAAGTAGTWAAATTTTTTTCTGCAGTGTCCTTAATGAACTGCATGATTTGTAAAAAGGCTTTAAAAACTGCCTCCACTGGGATTTCTGGGATTTCCACACGTTTTTTCATCTGTGGCTGTAAATAAATGCAAATTGTATACGGGTCTGGTACTTYACTGGCTAAAAGCATGACTGATGCTGAAAACAGTTACATATCAGCATAAAATCACAGAATTACAGGATAATTCAGGTTGGAAGGAACCTCAGGAGGTGTCTAGCGCAATCTCCTGCGTAAAGCAGAGTTATAAAGTCAGACAAACTTTTCATCCCTAAAAAAAGGAGGAACATCCTAAAAGGAACATCTTTAAAAAAAAAAAAAATTAATCTTCATTTTCAAGAAGTAAAAGCAAACAAAGAATAATCTATCAAACAAGAGAGGCCTAATTAAAAAAAAAAAAAAAGCGCAATTCATTTCTGTAACAATTGTGATAAAGAAATGAAAAAAAATGTGATGTTACTGTGCTGTAGTTCCCTGAAACAGCTCATCTAACCTCAGACCATTCTTCTAATATCATTAAACTTCAATGTTAGTGTTGGCAGGACACACTATGTGAACAAGGATGAGACTTTGCAGATGTGAAATAACAAGGTTCAATTTAATAAATGGGTTTAAAGTCATTTGGCCCAGTATAACAATATTTTGGGTATATATGCAGAAAAAAATAAATTAAATTGAGTCAACTTTAATAGAAATATATGCAGCGAGCTGACATCCATTTTCCATGCCGCCTTGTGTCACCTTTGTTACACACTGGCTTTCAAAGGGTTTTCTCACTTCTGCTCAGTGAAACACATTGAGCATCTTCATTTCCCTGTTGTGCTTTTGCCACAAAGAACAATAGTACTCTCTAAACTGGTCTTTARATGTTATATATTTGAAAAATATAAGCCATTCCAGGAAATTGCATCACTTGGATTCAAGTGACTATTACCTGTGATTCAGTAGATTTCTTAGGGCACTAAAACCTTTTCTTTCTGCATCCAGGAGGAGGAGAACTGTTTTACCAAAGGTTATATTTAGGAATTRTACTTTACTTATCTAAAAGGAAGCTTTTTTTTTTTTTGAAAGTTATTATATATTTTAACAATAATTTTACTTATATTTCTGGAATAAACAATTTTAAAGATTTTTTTTCAGATAGATTTCTAAAAATTCTGATCAGAAAATACTATGCTTTGCTATGAATATTAAATATATGATTTGACTTTTCATATGTTGTATATAMATAAATAAGCATAGTATGAAATAGCCTGTATATTTGGCACCAATGAACAAAAAAAATCTGCTGGATGTTTCAAATAAYCACATTTTAAAAATAGTATACTATAGACATTTTTGAACCCCAAATGACAATCTTTAAATATTTTTCTATTTAGATTTTTCTTGGTCTTTTAGGACCTGTCAAAATGATCTAGTATTATATTAGTCTTGCTATTGCATTGACTTTAATGAAATTCACCTTACACAGTAAAATATCCTTTTGGCTTTAAAAAGARCACAAACTTTGCCAAGTGTACTTTGAGAAGTTTTCCCGGCGATATTTTYAACTTTTTCTACTGTTTTATGCATTATGTCAATTCTGACTGGTTTAGACTATACTCTCTAGGAACATCAGCCTAAAGCTATATTATCTGGAAGCATCAAAAAGGAAGAATACAATTTTCCCTTAAATATTGTAATTGTAATAGATGCTAATGAAGTCTTTTTTGAGCTTGATAGAGAGACAACTTCAAAACTGGATTCCTTTAAATAGCATGTCTAAGAAATATAATCAAAATTAATAAACTCATTATTGGAAATAATCTATTAAATCAAACACTTAACTGTATGTTAGTTCATGAAGAATGAAGAACTCAAAATATTAAAACAAATAATAAGATTAACTCAATTTTAACTAAGATACCACTTTAAAATACTATTCATTTTTAAGAATGGACAAAACTTATGATTTGCATGTGACTTCAGAACTAGGTTTAATGTTGGTGATCTGTTTTCTACATCTGCAAATTTCTACATCTGAGCTAGTCATTTTCAGCTCTGTTCATCTATAGGTAAAAAGAACATTCAACATAGGTATGAGATTATATTCTTTATCCCACATATATGTGTGTGGATATAGATATATTAATTCACTATAAAAAGACTCTGGTTCACTATCATGATACATACCTGCATTTGGTTCAGTGAACACTGTCCTATTGCTTTTTTTTTTTTAACCATAGATGTGATGTGCTGTCAGTGCAAGTGTTTTCAACATTATGGGGATGCAACATTTATGACGCAATTTAGGCTTCTGAATTGCACACTTATCTATAATTCACACATTGCAGGTAATACACACAACTTCACAGTGCCCTCAAGAAGAAGTGGAGATAAGAAGATACGCTTGAGAATAAAATTTTGATCAAAGAATATGGTAACGCAAWACATTTTGCCATTTTCCCTTTTGAAGATCTTTAAAGGGTTTCAAATTATTATAGATAATTAACTATTAGACTTTTTAGTTGATCAGCTAATTTTCTCTATCTGCTTTCTAACCATGACTGTAGGAAAACCATACAGTATAACTGGGTTTCGAAGACATTTTCGCTTTCTTTTTCCTCGAATTTTTGATAATGTGAAAAATGAGTACTGTGTACATTTCTCTGGCATTTGTAAACGTTTGGCTGGACCTAAGGGCATCAGATCAGCCAGGTACTCTAGCAAATCCTAAGTATATCAACTTTATAGATCATCTCTTCCTCTCATGAAAGAACATTTTGATATGGAAACATTATCAGGTGTCTGTTTTAATTTTGATGGACTAACCAGTTTCAGTTCTGCAGCAATAAGGTCAGGAACAAGAGAATACATATCTATGATTTGCTCTAATTTCTTTTATGCATGTACACATGTATGCAAAACCACTAGCAGACTTTACAAATAACAGTATCTGAATTGGATATTGGACATTTTATTTACTCATTCATTCCATCATAGCTACTACCTGAACATACATACTTRGCTTTTGCCAAACAAATTTTATCACATATGTCACAGACATCTTAGAATGTGATCATGTTGCTAAATTTCTTTATATGGTAAATGGATAATCTGTGTTGAAAACCATATGTTTCTGGAGCTTGTATATAGGTTATCATTTCAAAGCAATAGCATGAAACTGTATGATGCTATTTTTCCCTTCATTTGGTGTTTATATATGCTTTCTGGACTTATAGTTCTCTAGAGCCTATTGTCTTTTGAAGGTGACTAATTTGAAGGTGAAATCTGGGACATACGTAAGTAAATGGGAGAAAGATGGAAATGAAAAGGAAGAATATTTTCAGCCAATCCTCGGAGAAAAATTACTTTTTGAAACATGGCAATGTGCCAGCTGCACTGCTAATGGTTGATAATTAACTGCAACAGCAGGCTGCACACCTGCTCTGCTCCATCCTTCAGGAAGTTTAAGGATGTAAATCATTATCCCCTGAAGTCCCAGGATTTTAATTTTAATTTTCCAATTTGAACCCTCAAAACTCAGCACTATGGAGACAGATGGTTGAGTATGACTGTTGCTTACCAGATCAGACTTTTTAAATTTCTTTGTGAGGGGAAAACAGGACACAGTAGGACAAGGGCAGATCCTTTCAGTAAATTATTTTGATGCCTACAATTTTGATGAACAAGACTTTGGAGTTGCTGTAATGGAGATAAACATTTCTCCTCAACAAAAGAYATAACTCTCTGATAGCTACGGAATATACACATTAGGTCAAAATAACAAAGGAATAAAAAATAACAAAGAAATAAAAACTCCYTGAAATATAGTTGATTCTCTTAGCATTTCACTTATTARTGAAGTGTAGTCAATTAGGCAACTGCTAAGATATGTGAGGATAAAAATAGAGAAGTAAATGCTTAGGAGTTGGTATTTGTGGCTGAAATTAAAAATTTGTTTCATTCTCAGTGTTTAAACTGGTCTGAGTGAAGTGCAGCTATTCTTCATCGAGCCCAAAATCGACCAGGCTTTGGTCTTTTGGGGACATTTGGTACATGGAAGATGCATACATTTACTCTCACTRTGAAAATAAAGTACTTTATTTATTTTTTTTTCTTGGAGACTAATGTAGATTGSCACATTTTTCTTATGAAGAATATGAAGATTATTCCAATATTACAAATGATGAAACCAAAGTAGTGAGAGGACTAAAATCTATACATTTTACTGTCTCTATAATTAGCCTTATAATCAATTTGTTCCTTCAGTAATCAAGAATGAACATAGAGGGATTTTTTTTGTTTTGTTTTATTATTTTAAATAAACTACTGGTTCTGAAAATGGAGACAGCCATAACAAATTTTAAAGGGCAAAGCCAGAACATCATTGCCACGTCTTTATTGTGGCAATGGTTAATTCTTAAGTGTATCTAAAGTTTCAATATTTCATAAGCTTATTGTACTTTCCTCTTGTTGAATCTTTTTTAACTCTTGCTTGCTTGTTTGTTTACTGTAGTTTTTGCTCCTTCTCAAGTTTTTCATTCAATAACCACTAAAAATATGGRTAGTTGGTTTTAGCTGTGGTCTCTGGTCTCCATGAGATTCCCTGGATATTCAGACTATTGAATATATAATGGCCATGAATTTTTCAAACATCATTTATGTTGCTTTATCTCTCAAGCGAGTTCAATAAGATTTACCAAAAATCTCAAACGTGTAGAGTTTGAGGAAAAAGAGATGCACGCACAGGTTAAAAAAAAGAGAAAAACAATATGTTTGGTGTTAAGTCTCTCTTCTGTTTTATAAAGTAGTTCAGGTTGCTGCGTCTTTGTAAATCAAAAATGTTATTTCATGCATAGCATTAAGGCAGTGCAGCACATAGTGATGCTAATTTAATGTGRCATATAGATTTGAATTATTCAATAAAATATTTTATTATTCAATAAAAATTGATATTGAAAAAGTGAAGTCCAGCAATAAGGGTAATTTCAAGGAATCACCACGTTATATACACACATACTTAAAATTGTTACATTAAATTGTTACATTGTTAATTAAATACACAAGAATATTTGTTTACTGATTGAAATTTAATACAGTATGTTATGATGCCCCTAAATGATGCCCATAATTACTGGTAATTGACATTGGAATAAATGTTTAATCGTAGTTGCAGCCAGGGTAGCATTTTAATTAATTAGAATGGTATTAGATGATGCTTTTTATGAAGGCAGCAAGTCTACTTCTTKAAAAATAATATTTTCAAAACATTGAAAATTTATATCACTTCAAAATATAGTTGCTACCATGCCACCAAAAGCATATAATTACTGCTTTTGCAATTGGCAGCAATTGTGAAAAGTACTTGAGGTAAGAAAACTAGGTATCATATGCTCTATGAKCTCTGGTTTAAAGCTGCCTTCACATTTCTTGTCCAGTTTCTGTGATTTGCGCTAAAAGCCCAGATAGGTTGGTTATACACAAAGACATCTTCTGAAGATCACATAGGAATGTAAGGAGGTGCCACTTCTAACCTGCCTCCCCCTGCTAAGCTATTTGTCACTGAATCTCTGCCCAGAGCAGCAAACACACATATTCTATTTATAGACTTGAMTGGCTCCAGTGTTTTAGACATTCTTTTCTCTCTGTATTTTGAAACCCAGGAGTGCAAGTGAGCAGTGAACTCCTTGTAGAACATGGACTTCTKCAGCATGAAGTAATGCATCTATCAGTTCTAGGCAAATATAGTAACAAGAAATAATAGATACTTAATAAATGCATCTGTTGCAATATTGATGTCTTTTTCTTCTCTCTGAAGTGCCCATCTCCTGCAAAATGTAGTCTCCATTTAGACAGGTTTCCATACAAGGAACATTTCCACAGGCACTCATGGTTATATTAGAACTTTTATCTTTAACCTAGCCAAATTATCAGCAATCCACAGTTTGAAGTCCAAGCACTATCACATTATAGAAATCCTTTCTSTTTTCTATTCTCTCCCTATCACTGTCCGAAGATAATTTCATACTGAGATATAGAACTTTCATTGAGTGACAAGTACTTCTAAAACAAGGATCACGCTATAATTATTTTTTCTCAGAAATAAAAGAACAAACACCCTTCATGGTGGAATGAAATTATTATCACTTCACTATATAGATGAGGTAAGTTCACTCCAGGAGAATGACGAGAATGTTAATTCTGGTAATTTACATTGAAAATTTGCTGTATTTCTGCAACAGTTTCACATAGGAGTGAAGCACACGCTATATAAAGAGACTGGTAAGGCATGGCAGATGTTACGTTCCTACCATTTTATTTAAATAGCACTAARTGTAAAGCTTTTATTCCAAATTGTACATCTCAGAACAATATTGTACTGCAGGTGTTTTGTATAGTGTTATTTAAGTGGTAGATAATACCAGTACATCAGGTGTATGATTCGATGATAAGATACTTTGGGACCTCTCTGTGATCTTTACTTACTCATGTTTCTGTAATCTATTGTAGACAATTTAGTCAGGATGCCTAGATTTCAGCATTATCTCCTAGTGTATGACCTTCAGAAGGATATATCATTTCTCATTTTATCCATTTGCTGTCAAATTTGAAATTGTTCAGTTTATGCTAACTTTTTTTGTACATCGATTATTCAAAGTTTAGAATGCAAAGGCTTTCACCTGTCTCATACATGTTATGCCAAAGAGACAGGAAAAMTTTAACTTGTTTAAACAGGGGAGAGAGCCTTTTGAAGGTGATTTTTAAAAGAGGTAATACGAGCATATTTCTAACTCTCCTCTTGAACACATTRCTACTTCTGATCACAGTAATGCTAGTAAAGAAACATAGCCTAAGCAAAATCACACCGTTTTTTTTCCATCTTTTTCAAAAATGTA